>CM042241.1:36891265-37113765 GCA_023566225.1 Romanogobio albipinnatus | reverse complement strand
TCATCTTCAGCCAGTGCTGACAAAAAGTTATGGAATTCAAGTTGATTCGTCAAATTGTTTTTGATAAACGTGTGAACAAATTTTTACAAAGCACTTGCATAAACAGGCATAAGGCTGTATCTTCGCAGCGCTTTATTGTATTCAGACCAAACTTGGTACATCTCATCACAAGCATGACCTGAGGCAACTTGCAGCGTTTCTGCGCAGCGCCACCTACTGGTCCGGAGCTATGAAAAATGGCTATTGATATGAACCGTTTGTCCAAAAATCATAAAAGTGGTCTCGGCCCCACTTTATATTAGGTGGCCTTAAGTACTAAGTACTTACATCAAAAAATAAGTACAATGTACTTACTGTGTTCAAGTTGTATTGCAAAACACTTTTGCTGATATTGAGGTGGGATATGGGTAGGGTTAGGGACAGGTGCGGTGGTATGGGTAAGTTTAAGGGTAGGGTTAGGTGTAAGGGAAGTGTCAACTATGTAATTACAAATGTAACTACAGAAATTAATTAGGGGCCAAGCACCGAAGGTGCGAAGGCACCTATTGAAACCGTTCCCGTTCTTATTACTATTATTATTATTAGGGGCCAAGCACCGAAGGTGCGAAGGCACCTATTGAAACCGTTCCCGTTCTTATTATTATTCATCTTCTTCTTTTTCTTCTTCTTCTTCTTCTTCTTCTTCTTCTTCTTCTTCTTCTTCTTCTTCTTCTTCTTCTTCTTCTTCTTCTTCTTCTTCTTCTTCTTCTTCCGCCCCGAAGTCTATGGCAGCCCATAGAACCGTATGGTAAAAAGTTATGAAATTTGGCACACTCATTTAGGACAGTCTGAAGTGTCAACATAGCAAATTTGGAGTCTCTAACTCAATTCCTCTAGCACCACCACCTGTCCAAAGTTGCACTCATGTTTATGCTAATAACTTTTGAACCATACGGGCTAGAAACAAAATTCGGCTGAAGCCGATTCGATTGCACCCTATGAAGTCATTTTCCGTCATGAAAATGTTCCCGCCATTTAGAATTTTCCAAAAAACCTACTTTTGCGAACTCGTCCTAGACGGTTCATCCGATTTGCACGGAAATTGAACCAGATCATCTTCAGACCATGCTGACAAAAAAACATGGAATTCAAGCTGATTCATCAAATCGTTTTCAATAAACACACAAGCAAATTTTATGTAACGTTTGCAAAAACACACTTAAGGCTATATCTCCGCAACGCTTTATTGTATTCAAACCAAACCAAAAAGTCATCACAAGCATGTTTTCGCGTTTCGGCGCAGCGCCACCTACTGGTCCGGAGATACGAAAAATGGCTATTTTTGCTTATAACTTTTGAAATCATAAAATTTCCAAATCATAAAAGTGGTCTCGTTAGATTCAGGACGGCATGCCGAGTCGTCTGATATCCAATTTTACCATATCGGCCATTTTGACTGTCGGCCATTTTGAATTATGTGCTAAAATGCTGTATTTTACGATCGCATGAATGGATTGTTACGAAACTTGGTTGGGTCATCAACACGATGCCCTGAAGGAGCCTGAGAAGTTACGAAACAGCGCCACCTAGTGGAGAATTTTTTTCTCAAACGCTTATAACTTTGGGTGGGGTTGACTTATTTTCATGGGACTAACTTTTTTAGTCTCCTGAATCCTCACCGAGTCCAACAATAACAGACTTGCTAGGTTTCGGCATATGGTTTGTGCAGCGTTGTATTTTATCGCTTTAAAAACATTAGCTGATATCTTCGAAACCACTAGTCCGATCGAGACGAAACCAGTGTCAGAAGTTCGGAAACATAGGTCGATAGCAATATGCTAATGCCCAAATGTCAAAATATTGATAGTAAGGGGGTGTAAAATCCAATCAATCGATATTTTCACCAAAATTGACACATGTATGGGCTCACTCCGAGGACACATCAAACAAATGGTAGGATTGTGCCACTTGGTGGCGCTATAATAGAACAAAACATGAAATTCCCATTGACTACAATGCAGTATTGTGATATAAAATGCTATACTTTACAAATTAATTGTTGTATCATTACAAAACTTGGTATGTTCCATCAACACCATGCCTTTAAGGTACTTAAAATGTTTCAAAACAGCACCGCCATGTGGTCCATACTTATAATGAAAAGGCATCTTGAGGCTATATCTCTGCAATGACATATTGACACCCTGCTTTGATATATTGACACCAATCTTTGCAAATGCCATTGTTCCCTTATTCTGACCACACCACATCAATTTTGTAACTGTGCCACCTATTGGTTGAAAGTGATAAATCATTAAATCATTATTATTGACTGTATTTATCATTTTACAGCTATTTTGCCTAAAATCACCTTCACAGGTCTTTAATTGCTCATTGCTGCAGTTGATCTGACATTGCCAGCCATTTTGGCATGTCTTGTCTTCTTCTTTGCGCTTGGCCCCGATAATGGCTGCTTGCAGCTATATTTACAGATGTTATTACTGTCACAAAACAGGAAATAACAGGCGGCAGGCAAAGATGAGGGATCCAAATGCAGGGGAGAATTTAATGAAATAAACAATCAAAAGCAGGACTCCGGAACAAAACAAATCAGAAAACCAGAGAACTGGGAACAGGATCACCTGCATTACATGAAACATTAAACAACGACCGACAGAGAACCAGAGAAAACATGGGCTTTATATACACACAGGGGAGATTATCTAAATGAGATAACAAGGGGTGTGGTGAATGGGAACACCTGGGAAAACTAATCGACATGGAAAAACTACAAAGAACTACAAAACTCCACAGGAACAGGACACAGAAAAGAACACAGAACCTAGTCACAAATAACTTCAACATAAAAGTCCCAAAAGTGCAAAACACAGAACAGATGTGACATTACCCCCCCTCAAAGGAGCGGCTTCCAGACGCTCCAGAACCAGTCACGGAGGGAGGTGAAGTGGTGGCGGAACAGGGGGAGGGATGGAGGGTCAGGAGTGGGCACTGGAAGCTGGGTGGGACCTGGGGCAGATCGGGTGGCCTGGGTGGAAAAGGCTGGTCAGGAGGTTTGGGTGACACAGGCTGGTCAGGTGGCTTAGGGGGCATAGGCTGGTCAGGTGGCCAGTATACCACAGATGGGTCAGGTGGCCAGTATACCACAGATGGGTCAGGTGGCCTGGGAGGAACAGACTGGTCATGTGGTTTGACTGACACAGGTTGGTCACGGAGCTGTGCAGACAACAGGCAACTGGGCTTGAACACAGACTGGTAGCGAACTTGGGCTGACTGCAGATTACTGGGCTGGGACAAAAACTGGTACGGAGCCCTCTCTGGGTACTGTGCAGGGGGCAGAGCCCTCTCTGGGCTCTGTGCAGGCGGCGGAGCCCTCTCTGGGCTCTGTGCAGGCGGCGGAGCCCTCTCTGGGCTCTCTGCACGGGCCGGAGCCCTCTCTGGGCTCTCTGCACGGGGCGGAGACCTCTCTGGGCTCTCTGCACGGGGCGGAGACCTCTCTGGGCTCTCTGCACGGGGCGGAGACCTCTCTGGGCTCTCTGCACGGGGCGGAGACCTCTCTGGGCTCTCTGCACGGGGCGGAGACCTCTCTGGGCTCTGTGCAGGCGGCGGAGACCTCTCTGGGCTCTGTGCAGGCGGCGCAGCCATCTCTGGGCTCTGTGCAGGCGGCGGAGCCATCTCTGGGCTCTGTGCAGGCGGCGGAGACCTCTCTGGGCTCTGTGCAGGCGGCGGAGCCCTCTCTGGGCTCTGTGCAGGCGGCGGAGCCATCTCTGGGCTCTGTGCAGGCGGCGGAGACCTCTCTGGGCTCTGTGCAGGCGGCGCAGCCATCTCTGGGCTCTGTGCAGGCGGCGGAGCCATCTCTGGGCTCTGTGCAGGCGGCGGAGCCATCTCTGGGCTCTGTGCAGGCGGCGGAGACCTCTCTGGGCTCTGTGCAGGCGGCGGAGCCCTCTCTGGGCTCTGTGCAGGCGGCGGAGCCATCTCTGGGCTCTGTGCAGGCGGCGGAGACCTCTCTGGGCTCTGTGCAGGCGGCGGAGCCCTCTCTGGGCTCTGTGCAGGCGGCGGAGCCATCTCTGGGCTCTGTGCAGGCGGCGGAGCCATCTCTGGGCTCTGTGCAGGCGGCGGAGCCATCTCTGGGCTCTGTGCAGGCGGCGGAGCCATCTCTGGGCTCTCTGCACAGGCCGGAGCCATCTCTGGGCTCTGTGCAGGTGGCGGGGCCCTCTCTGGGCTCTGGGTACGGGTAGATGGCCCAGGTGTGATGGCCATCCCGGCTGAAATCCTCACCGCAAGGATGTCAGCGGCTCGCACAGAGCAAAGTGCCGTGTCTTCCAGCCTCGAAGCCAGTCTCCCGTATCTCTGGGTTGCCCTAAAGTCCTCTTCCACTGAGACCATGGCCACCGGTATCTTCGACCTGGTGACCCCCGCCACCAATGCTGAGCCGCTCAGCTGAAGTGCACAGGCCGCGTAGCACTCCAGTGTCCAGTCAGGATCCCATAGTGGCATGCGTGAACGGAGTGGCTCTGATAGTCCCCCACGAAAGAAGATCATCAGGCATGCTTCACTCATTTTAGTCAGGCGTGCCAGCCTGATAAATTCCAGCACGTAGTCCTCAGTGCTTTGCTCTCCTTGACAGAGATGCGTTATTCTCCCTGCTGGATCCATACTTGGTCGGTCGTTCTGTCACAAAACAGGAAATAACAGGCGGCAGGCAAAGATGAGGGATCCAAATGCAGGGGAGAATTTAATGAAATAAACAATCAAAAGCAGGACTCCGGAACAAAACAAATCAGAAAACCAGAGAACTGGGAACAGGATCACCTGCATTACATGAAACATTAAACAACGACCGACAGAGAACCAGAGAAAACATGGGCTTTATATACACACAGGGGAGATTATCTAAATGAGATAACAAGGGGTGTGGTGAATGGGAACACCTGGGAAAACTAATCGACATGGAAAAACTACAAAGAACTACAAAACTCCACAGGAACAGGACACAGAAAAGAACACAGAACCTAGTCACAAATAACTTCAACATAAAAGTCCCAAAAGTGCAAAACACAGAACAGATGTGACAATTACATGCAGTTTTTTTTTTAAATAAGTACAATGTAAAAACATATATGTGCACTAGACATGTGCCGGTAAACGGTAATACGATATACCGCAATAATGAACATGCACAATATTGTTATCGTGGACACTTCAAAATACCGTGAATAATTATTTCTTACGAATTATCAATATAATTCAGATTCACGAATTCAGATTTTTAGAATGCATTTTAAGAATACTTTACCCATCAGCCGTTTAAAATGAACAACACGTTAAATAGGAAAGTGCACTGATGTAAACAAAACCCAACGAGCCGAGCACATGGCAGAACGAGTGAAGGACATGCCCTGAATGAAGAGCACATTCACTCTCTGACAGCAGAGGGCGCTGGAACAGCAGGAATGCAGCTGTTTCCCCGGTAACCCTCGTAAACAAATCACATAACCAAATACTTAATACTTAAAGACTTAAGGCTATTCATTTTCAAACTTAAACATTTTATATTTTAATCTAGACTAAATTACATACCCTAGACATTGTTTGAATATGTTCTGATTGTTGTTCAGTCACACACTTTACAATAAGGCTCTATTATTTAACATTAGTTCATTCATTAACAAACTGACAATGAAAAATACTTCTAAAACGTGTATTATTCTTAGTTAAATGTAAATTTCAGCATTTAATAACACATTATTAATATCAAAAGTTGTAATTGTATTATTTAATGGACCTGATTGCTTTTTTAGCTTACATTATCAAAGAATAATAATGTAAGCGAATTTAGCTATTCGCTCTTTGTTGATGTTAATGCATTAACTAGTGAGACCTTATTGTAAAGTGTTACCTATTGTTCTTTATAATTCTTTAGCTCTTTAATCTGTTTTAAATATTTGTTTACTTTATACATTTTTGTGTATTGCTTTAATGTATTTAAATGTTTAGTTCTTTTTGTTATAAGAAAGTTATTAAACCTGTTATAGTATGATAACACTTTTTTTTGCCACGAATTGCAATATCGGGATAATACCGTATACCGTGATAAAAGCTTCAGCAATTAATCGCAACACGAAAATTTGATACCGGCACATGCCTAATGTACACAATAAGTGCATTGTATCAAATGATTAATTAAAATGTTAGTACATAGTAGTTAAGGCCACCTAATATAAAGTGGGTCCGTGGTCTCGTTAGATTCAGGGCAACATGTCGAAACGTCTGATATCCAATTTTACCATACCATAATATTTTTTTAAAAGCTTATAACTTTGGGTGAGATTGACTTATTTTCATGGGAATCCTTGAAATCCTTGCCTCCTGAATCCTTGCCGAGTCCAACGATACCAAACTTGCCAGGTTTCGGTGTATGGTTTGTGCAGTGTTGTAGTTTAGTGCTTAAAAAAATTAGCTGATATCTTCGAAACCGCTAGTCCGATCGAGACGAAACTAGCGTCAGAAGTTCAAAAACATAGGTCGATAGTCACGTAGGTGAGCCCAAATGTCAAAATATTGATAGTAATGGGTAGTAAAATCCAATCAAAGTCAGGTGTCAGGCTGAAACCCTATTGTAAGTGTTCATTTTCCATTGACGCATCATTCTCCAGCTAAAACTGATCGGGCAGACCAAACCATAAGTCATAGAGACTTGAAGCTTTCAGGGCTGGTAGTACTCACAACGGCTACAGACGTCTCACCGAGGCCCGCCCCGATCGGCCTGACGGGGGCGCTACAGCGATCAAAAGTATGAAACGGCTCATAACTCATCAACCATAAGTCTCCCCCTTCAGGCGCCAATTTCGAGATATTTTAGGTTTTTTTTAAAACCTACTTTTGCAAATTACTCCCAGGTTCTTTGCCTGATCGTAACCAAACCACTGCAGAAATGTTCTCTGGAGAGTGAATATCAATAATTATCCCCCCCAAAATTTTTTGATTCATGGTCGCTAAGAGGAGCTAAAATGTTCGATGTGACCGGGACCTCTTTTACTAAAATGGCTTTAACTTGTGAACGGAATGAGATATTTTCACCAAATTCAGGTCACATGTGTATGAGCTCAGTCTGAGATCACATGAAAAAAATCGCAACGATGACCACTTGACCACTTGGTGGTGCTATAATAGGGGAAAAACACATGAAAATGGCAATATACGCACCCAAACATTAGTCAGATGAAAATGGGCATTCATTGCCTTCGTCCAGGATGCCATGAAAGTCTATGAAGACATTGGTGTATCTGGTGTATACGTCATTGCCACAATCCCCCGAAGGAGCCTGAGAAATTTCAAGCCAGCGTTTTTCACAGCATTGTCCAATGATACCAAACATGCCAGGTTTCACCTTAAGATTTGTGAAAAGGTGTACTTTAGCACCTAAAAAACCTTAACCTTAACTGCGAATGTCTTCGAAACAGTTAGTCCAATCAAAACAAAACCACATCAGCAAATTCAGAAACATAGGTCAATAGCTAAACAATAATGGCCAAAAGCCAACATTTTTGAAGGAAGTGGCAACAAAAAAAACAATCAATGCAGCCCATGCTCTCATAAATATAAGTGGCTATAACTTCAAAACAAAATGAGATATTTACAACAAATTTGGCACATATATTTATGGGCACACATTGAGGACACCTAAAAAAAGCAGAGATGTGTTATAACTGTCAAAATATATATATTTTTTTCCTTAGTTAAATTGCCTGTATTGCCGTGAATGCTCTTTCCTATCTATGATCTAAGTTTATTTGTTTCTTTGGATCCCCATTAGCCAACACCTAGGCAGTGACTGCTCTTCCTGAGGTCCCAAAAAGTAAAAAATACAAAACTACATTAAAGTTGCAAGAGCAATGAACGGGTCCTCGCACCCGTGCCACCACCAGAGTATGTGAGCGGAGTGGAGCGGCAGCAATTTCCCCTCCACGCTCTAAGCATTCAATAATCACTCCGCTCCGGGTTCACCATTTCCCACTCCCAGCTCCACTCCTCGCTCACTGATATCAGAAACACTGCTCCGTCTTCGCTCCGATGAAATTTGCGTCTAAACATAATAAAAATAATAATAATAATAATAGGCGATAGTTTCAACGTGGTTTATTGGAACATAGTGTGCAAACATTAAGACATGCCAAGCTCATTAGGCTTTATCAGCATTAAAAGTTAAATATCATTGCTGCTTTTTGCAGTGCAAATTTATTTGAGAAAGATGAAAATAGTACTATTTTTTCATCCGTTATTTTATCTACAGGGTCACTATACATTACAGATTTCTGCTCATTCAAAATCAGATCCAGATAAGCAGATAAGCACTGTAAGACTACATTTGTTTGAATGCATTAGAGAGAACGCTTGTGTGTGTGAATAAGTGCTACCTGTTTAAAATGCAATAAGCGCAATTACTTTATGATGGCCGTGGTGCCGAGAGCATTTTCTTGTGGTGCCCCCCTGAGCCCTTGGTGCCCTACGCAGCACGTGATGTGTGTGGTGGGAGCGACGGCATTGAAGCTAGTTAAACGTGTTTAACGTGTGTGTTGTGGATAAAAATGCAGTTATATTATGGGCCGTTGACATGAATTACGCTCGTGATGGAGCGGTAGTGGAGTGCTCTTGGAGCGAGTGGAAACCACGACGCTCTGACTTTTAAAAAATACGCTCCTCACTCCATTCACCTTGTGGGCTTTAGCAACACTAGGGCTGTAATCAACCAAAGAAAATCTTGGTCGACTGAAGTCCTGAAATTTTAGACTAAAAATTATGTTAGGAAAAAAACTTTAAATTAATTAGCTGCACACTGTGCGCAATACTTGGTAGCCTTGTTGTCTGCCTAAATGAATTATAAATAAACATAAAAAACTAAAAGGCTATTTGCAGTATATTAAATCATTTTTGACCTGATTATTTTGCACTGAAATGAGTCTGACACATGAGTCTTTCAGCTTTGACAGCGTTGCATCACGTGCACCATCATAGCCTATGATTTCCGAAAATATAGTACTATGTTGTCAGTTAGTGATATCATCACAAGAACTTTTGAGGAATATGCAACATAATTTAGACAATTGTTTTTGTCATATGTATTATAATAACTGACAGACACTATCATTTCAGCCGTTCTGTGCAGCTCGAACATAGGATCAGCTCAGCTTCGCGGCTGAGACACGAATAGACTATTATTAACTTAAAGCTTTTACTCTTAAACACAAAAGGCACGTCCACTTTAATAAAACAGGAATATTTATTAAACAAGCCAGATCAAGAGCAGAAAAAATGCTCTCACAATTAAATAAATAATATACAGCAAACTAGCCTTCTTCAATCTGTCTCTCTTCTCCAGTGTGTTGGGCTGATCCAAAAGAAGTGGAAACAAGGGGGTGTTCTGAAGACAGACTGTTACCTGTGAAACAGGGGTGCTCTGAAAACACCCCCATTAGCAATTAGTGCTCTCCACCTGATGAAATGAACGCGGCACAACCGACAGTACAGATCCACTTTTGCAGCACGACTGAAGCGTGGGGTTGTGACGCTTCCCCTCATGTTTATGTTGATGGGCGTTCCTCAAGTTTACCGCTATGGGCGTGCGTTTGAGTCAGCGGGGAATGAAAAACAAAGGACCAGCGAGAGACTTCTCTTCACCAGTGGGTTGGGCTAATCCAAAAGAAGTGGAAACAAGGGGGTGTTCTGAAGACAGACTGTTACCTGTGAAACAGGGGTGCTCTGAAAACACCCCCATTAGCAATTAGTGCTCTCCACCTGATGAAATGAACGCGGCACAACCGACAGTACAGATCCACTTTTGCAGCACGACTGAAGCGTGGGGTTGTGACGCTTCCCCTCATGTTTATGTTGATGGGCGTTCCTCAAGTTTACCGCTATGGGCGTGCGTTTGAGCCAGCGGGGAATGAAAAACAAAGGACCAGCGAGAGACTTCTCTTCACCAGTGGGTTGGGCTAATCCAAAAGAAGTGGAAACAAGGGGGTGTTCTGAAGACAGACTGTTACCTGTGAAACAGGGGTGCTCTGAAAACACCCCCATTAGCAATTAGTGCTCTCCACCTGATGAAATGAAAGTGGCGCGGCAAAACTGATGAAATGAACGCCGCAAAAAATCTACCAGTCAGAATTTTGGTCGAGCCAGAACGTATCAACTAATAATCGACTAATCGACTGGGAGATTACAGCCCTAAGGAACACAGAGTAGGGTGGGCAATGTGCATTTAAGTATATACAAATAGGAGGACTACATCAATAATTTGTATTTGCCACACTTCCAGCTACTATGACTGACTAAAATTTTGGCAAAACATTAGACTTTGTCAGGATGCCACGGACGGTTCAATAAAACTCAAGATCTTTGAAATTTTAAGATTAGACTGACCAAATATGATGTTTTTCTGGCACACCCGGGCCCTTAAAACAGCAGCCAGAAAAATGGAGCGCAGCTGGAAGAAAACAAAACTAGAGGTCTTTCGTAATTCGTGGAAAGAGCACATGATCGCATACAGAAAGGCCGTAAAAACTGCTAGATCTGCTTATTTCACGACTCTCTTGGAAGAAAACAAACACAACCCTAGGTATTTATTCGATACAGTAGCTAAATTAACCAATAATAAAGCTTCAACTTCTGATGTTTGTAAACAGCACAGCAGTAATGACTTTATGAACTACATGTAAGATTGATAATATTAGGAAGAAAATTTTAACCATGCAGCCGTCTACTACAGTATCACATCAGACAGAGCATTGTAGTGTCACTGAGGAAAAATTACTCTCATTCACTGCTATGGGAGAAGAAGAATTGGCTAAGATCGTTAAATCATCAAAATTAACAACATGTATGCTCGACCCTGTACCGACTAGGCTATTAAAAGAGATGCTACCAGAGTTCATAGATCCTCTTCTTAATATCATTAATTAATCTTTGTCATTAGGATATGTACCGAAAACTTTTAAGTTGGCTATTATTAAACCACTTATTAAAAAAACGCAACTTGATCCTACAGAATTAGTCAATTATTAGTCAATGGCTTGCTCAGTCGGGGACACTACATTTTTCAACTAAATATCCAAATACATCTAATTATTAAACTAAATTAACCACATAAACTAAATTACTGATCTTATTACTGATCTAAAGCCCACATTGGTACTGTATGATAATTTAAATGAACTGATGACATCACCATTTTCTCCAGAACGGCTATACGGCTGAATAAAATTTTGTTGCATTATTTTCCTGTTTAACACTGTGAAGCTGCTTTGAAACAATCTGCATTGTTAAAAGCTCTATATAAATAAAGTTGATTTGACTTGACTTGACTTGACTGGTTCAATCTTAATGAGGAGTTGCCCACAGGTAGCACTATAAACAACTAAATATTGGCATATTATACGGTAGACCACCATCGGTGCTCGGGCCCTAATTAAATCAACAACAATAAAATGAAACATACAAATCCCATTAAATGTTCCTTCCTTTTAAAACTAATTTTACTACTTAAAATATGTAATATCTGATAGTAAATCAATATATATTTTCATTCCTCTATATATTATAGTCCATTGTTGTGCAGTGGTTTTCAAAACAAAATACATGACTGTCCATGCACACTTTAAAACAGGAGGAAGATCATTGGTAAAATAATAATGATAATAATAGTCCTAAACAACTTCCTCGAGGAACACCACATTACTCTTTAAAATCGGAATAACTTCCATAATAACATACACATTGTCACATATTAAACAGATAACATTTAAACCAATGCACACCGGAAGAAGTACATTTGTGACATTTAAATTTATCAAAGCAATAATTTATGATCCATTACATAAAATGCTGAGCTAAAATCTAACAATACAGCTTCTACTAAGTTATTGTCATCAATTTGTGCTCATGCTACTCCCTAATATTGATCTGTAATTCATATTTAGACATTATAAAAAACGAAATGAGATATTTTCACCAAAATCAACCAACATATGTATGGGCTTACTCCGAGGACACATAAAAAAGTGGTGGGATTGTGCCTCTTGGTGGCGCTATAATAGAACACAACATGAAATTCCCATTGACTACAATGTAGTATTATGATATAAAATGTTAATGCTATACTTTACTTTAATGGCTAATTGTTGCAGTTGGTCTAACACTCCCAGCCATGTTGGCATGTCTTATTGTCTTATTTGCGCTTGGCCCCGGTATTGCTGCTTGCAGCTATATTTATTTATTATTATTAATATTATTATTATTATTATTATTATTATTACTGTGTGTCGTGTAAGGGAACTTCACAAAAAGACATTGTGTGCCCTCAAGTTGTAGAAACATCTCAAGGGCCGTTTCTCAAAACCAAGTACGTGAACGTGAAACTTGCGTCCTTGTTAGTTCAGACTTGCCAAGTTCGACTCAGGAGAACGAACTCCAGAGGAAGTCTGGTATTTCTGCAAACGGAACATCACATTTCTTGATAGCGTCACTCAGCTCGCTTTGGCTACTCCGGTTATCCCTGTATGTATATATGAGGCTACAATAAAACAAAAGAAATGTTATAAAACACCACTCTGCCTCTTTTCGTTTTCATTTAAAAAAATCTTAAACATATATAGCCACTCAAATGTAGTTCAGGCAACATGTACATTGATTATCTTCACTGCATATATTTATAACAAAACGGAATATAAAACACAACCCTGCCTCTTTTCGTTTACATTTTAAAAAATATTAAACTTATTAATATGTGGTTCCTGCAATAAGTGTGCATATATGATTATCTTCACTGTAATAAATTAAATATGACAAAACACAACCCAGTCTCTTTTTGTTAAATGTCAGTTTTAATGAACAAAGATCCCTCAGCCAAAATGAATAGCCAGGGAACAAATAATAGATTCATAAGACCAAAGATCGCACGTTAGATATACACAAGACAAATGACATCTCATGTTTAACCACTACAGAAACATCAGAGTCAGTGGCAAACGTCAAAAAGTCTAGCCGTGTAAAGACTGCTCTCGCCGGGGTTAATGAGTGCTGAGCGCCCGGTGGTCGACTGGATCTCACATAAACGTCATAAACGGCACATCGAAATTTCAATTAGGCGCTGTCTTTACATATAAACCACAGATTTGAGCTTTAAATAAGTACATTCTTGCCTGAAAAAGGCTTAACTATATTTTGTGACAAAATAACAGTAGTATTATTAAATGACATGGGTTTTCTCATCCACTACTGATTGTTGGTTGGTGCGAGATGCATTCTGGGGTACTGGTCTGTCTGAAGTCCACACAAGTCACTTCTCGATGCATCCTCGATAAAAGGGGCGGATCAAGGACACATCTGGGGATTTGAACTGTACTTGGCTAGATGTGAACTTTGAATTGGAACAGTACTTGGGCAGTGACTGATGACGATTCACAAGTCCATGAGAACACAAGTACAGACAAGAACAAATATTGGCTGCGTCCGAAAACCTAGACAGCTGACTCATTGCCTCGCTGCCTTATCAGACATTGGCTTGTAAGGCAGCGTTTGTGCATGAAGGCACCTCACGAAACTAATTTGGGGCAGACTTCTTAGGCAGTGTAACAGTTTAATGATCTACAGCAAAATAGAGCGAGCTTTGGTGAGAACTAAACAAATATTTAATTACTACACTAGTAATTTCTCGCTAGAAATTACATCAGAAGCTCAACTATCACAGAATGGAAAGCACAGGATTGTGGGATATCATAGGCAACGAAGGATACAAATAGGAGACAGGAAGTGAAGCTAACATTAGATTCGGATGTGCCTTGGTGCCTTCCTGCCTTGAAATGTGTCCTCCGAAGACAGCATTTTCCAGGTTTCGGACGGAAATGGCCAAGGATGATCAGTGGAAACAGGATGCACCTGAGCTCAATTTTGAGTGTCATGGCAAAGGCTGTGAATACTTATTACTTAATACGTACATGTTATTTTTTAATTTTTTAAAACTTAGCAAATATTTCAAACAAACTTTTCAAGTTATCATTATGTATTGTTTGTAGACTTTTGAGGAAAATAATTAATCCATTTTGGAATAAGGCTGAAACATAACAAAATGTGGAAAAAGTGAAGCACTGCACTGTGAATTCTTTCCGGATGCACTGTAAGAACATGCAGCTAAAAAAAAATGAAGTGAAGTGAGAAAGAAGAATAGCAGATGAAGAAATAAACACAAGGACAGAAGAATAGAAACAGAAAGGAATAAAACAAAACAAAGAACCCAAACCCATGTTATGTCCCCGCAAACTATGTGTCGCTTAACTATGTGTATGCACTTAATATGAACCCCAATCTTCTAAGAAAGTAAAAATGAATGAATCTTCACCAGTGCCTGGACTTGTTCGGTACCTGAACTCCTCCAGTTCCTGGCCAAAATAACAAACTAACATAAACGTTGATGTTAAAGAATTCCTATCCCTTTGGGTGGTGAATCAGTAAGCAGGTGTTGATTGTTTGTGAGGTTGTTCTGTAAGTAGTGTAATGTATAATCTCCTATTTCACTCTGTATTTCCTATTCTCGGTTTTATCCGTATGGTTAGAAATAACCAATCTGACAGATTTGGTACTTTTCCTTCTAGTAGCACATTTTATGAGTTGTATTACTAACAGGAACACACAAACTCCAACCATAATCAAAACTATCCATTCTGACCATGATCAATTCCCTGGAATTTGTGCTAATTTTTTCTCAGACAACAATTTAGCTACTCCATTTGCTACGATAACATGACCCATTGCTTGAATTCCCTCCTCTTGAGCTGCTTTAACATTTTCCTTAACTCTTTTAACCATTTCAAAGAGTTCATCATTCCTTTCCTCTACTAAATCATTATTCCACCACTGTGGTTCTACTTGCAGCAATTGCACATGTGGAACATGAATTCCACCCAATTGAAGAGGATAGAGAATCTCTATGCAAAATGGATCGGGAGGAATTGACACAACTTTCCTCCGTATATCATATTCTCACTTATTCCATCATGTAATATACCACTGTGCTTCCGACACCTGCCATGCACCTGTAGCTTGAGCTAAAGAAACTACCTCCCAAACTGCAGATCCATTAAGGGATAGACTAAACATTTTAGAACACGAGCAAATTACCCACTCATGTTCCTCGACACAACAGTCTGTAGTAGAAATCATTGGTGTTTCACCTTCAGCCCAATATCCATTTCTCCCTAATCTAATCACCGAATCTCCTTGTCTAACACCCATTGATTGGAATTGTCTAACTGTCATTATATTGCGCTTTCCATATTGAGGCCATACCATAAATAAAGGTAATGTTCCAGAACCTGACAAAGAATCTTCATCGATAGCAATTTTGACTAATGTAATATGTTTAGCAGAAGTCAAATTAAGTTGTTTACCGAAAACCACTAACAAAGATTCCACAATTCGTTCAGGAATTTGACCCATTCTAATAACTTGAACATCCTCTACCATTTGATTCTTTAAATTCTGAGCTAAAAATAAACACGCTGCACGATGTGTCTCGAAATTAGATGATTTTACTAATGCATCTGCCAATTCATTCGCTGTATCGTTAAGATGCTGACCCGCTGCTATAATATGTAAAGAACCCTTAAGAGCCTCAATGAGTCCTTTTCCTGTAATTTTTCCCACCCACTGAGTGTATTCACATAATTGATTCATTTGCGCAGTATTACTGTCAGAGTCAATAAAGAATGGATCCAAAAGCAGAGGTTGACAGGATAACAACAGTCTTTAATGAGAATATAAACAAGGCAGTCTGTCGTTAAGGCACACAGAACTGGTAAAACAAACTGAGAAGGCAGCTGAGATGATCCTGTCTCGAAGAGGAGAGAGATCGGGACACCAGTAGAGTTGGAGGCAGTTCTTGAGAATAAATCACAGTCAGGAACAGAGGACCGCGAAGGTACTCTTGCAGCAAATGCAGAACTCAGACTAAACTTAGGCGCAAGGCTGTATCAGACAAACAAGACCAGGTGAGCACTTCCAAAGCAAATCAGACATGAAGAAAGCAGCAGTCGAAACGCATGACATGAAACAATGATCGAACAAGAGGCAGTAAGAACAAACACTAGATAAAGGGTAAGCACTCAAACAAAAGTGGGAACAGGTATCAGCGCCTGCAGGTAGACAGAGAGAAGATGAGCCTAACGAGCGAGTGAGAAAGTGTGTGTGTCTGAAACAATCAGGAAGGAGAGTGAGTGAAGAAAAGGATAGTGAGAAGCAAAGAGAAAGAACCTGACACATGACAGTACCCCTCACTCAACAAGCGCCCCCAGGCGCTCCCGAGGGAGGAGCCTGACGAGACCGGTAGAAGTCCTCAATCAACGAGCGATCCAGGACGTCCCGGGCTGGAATCCACCGCCTCTCCTCAGGACCGTACCCCTCCCAATCCACCAAAAACTGTTGGCCACGCCCCCGGGGACGGATGTCGAGAAGCTTGCGAACTCTATAGATAGAGGCCCCCTCGTCGATAGGAGGAGGAGGAAGGGAGGGACGGGTGGGCGCGCGAATGACAGGCTTAATGCAAGACACATGAAAAACCGAATGAACACGACGCATCTGACGGGACAGCTTGAGTTTAACAGTGACTGGACTGATAACCTTTACCACGGGAAAGGGCCAGACAAACCGAGGTATGAGCTTATGAGATGCCTCTTGAATGGGCAAATTGCGGGTGGAAAGCCACACTTTCTGACCGCAGACATATCTTGGAGATCTAACACGGTGCCGATTGGCGGCTCGACGAGTACGTGCCCTGGAATGACATAATGCAGATCTCACTCTCCTCCAGGTTCGCTTACATCTCTGAATGAAAGCTTCGACGGACGGAACCGAGGCCAGAGACTCTTGCGCCGAAAAAACAGGGGGTTGGTAACCGAGACAACTCTCAAACGGAGACAAACCAGTAGCGGACGACGGAAGGGAATTGTGAGCATATTCTGCCCACGGCAGCTGGTCGCACCAAGAATTCAGTTCAATTAAATTCAAATTTATTTGTATAGCGCTTTTCACAATACACATTATTTCAAAGCAGCTTTACAGAAAGTGCATTTCATAGATGAACAGTATAAAAAATGTTAGAAAGACAATGTTAAAGAATAATGTTCGAAAAAGTTAATCAGTCGTGTATTAATTTAGGCCATAACAACGCTGGCGTTGAGTCGTCTCTACACAGGCGTGGAGTCGTCTCATCACAGGTGTTGGGGCATCCGAAGTTTTCATGAGAGGCTGGATACAAACTGGAGCTGACGAACTATTTACCTCGGGACTAGTGTCCCGAGATAACAACAGAAAAGCAGATGGGAAATAATTAGCGTAGCTGCTGTTCAGAATATTATATTAATGCTGTTGTTCCCATTTAACTGTAGTATAAAAGGTAATTATAATGTGAATGCTTGGCTAAAGAGATGTGTCTTTAATCTAGTTTTAAACTGGGACAGCGAGTCTGAACCTCGGACAATATCAGGAAGACTATTCCAGAGTTTAGGAGCCAAATGTGAAAAAGCCTCCTTTAGTGGACTTGGATATCCTAGGAATGACCAGAAGCCTAGAGTTTAGTGACCTTAAAGAGCGCGATGGGTTGTAGGGCGATAGAAGATCCGTTAGATACACTGGAGCTAAACTATTTAGGGCTTTATAGGTCAGTAGCAATACTTTGTAATTGATACGGAACTTAATAGGTAACCAGTGTAGAGATGATAAAATTGGTGTTATATGATCATATTTTCTTGACCTAGTAAGAACTCTAGCAGCTGCGTTTTGGACTAACTGTAGTTTGTTTATTGAGGATGCAGGACAACCAGCTAATAAAGCATTACAGTAATCTAATCTCGAGGTCATGAATGCATGAACTAACTTTTCTGCATCAGGAATAGATAGCATGTTACGTAGCTTAGCAATGTTTCTAAGGTGGAAAAATGCCATTCTTGTAACATATGAAATATGATTTTCGAGGTTTTGTGGGCAGTTTTTTGGACCAATAAGTAATACCTCCGTTTTATCTGAATTTAATAGCAGAAAATTACACGTCATCCAGTATTTAATATCTTCAACACACGCTGTCAGTTTAGATAATTTAGCGTTTTCGTCCGGTCGTGATGAAATATATAATTGAGTGTCATCAGCATAATAGTGGAAATTAATTCCATGTTTTCTTATAATATTATTGCATATATAATAGCATATATATTGAGAATAGCAGAGGGCCTAATACGGATCCTTGCGACACCCCATAGTCTAATGACATCATCCTGGATTTTTCCCCATTTAGACAGACAAAATGGTAGCGGTCTGATAAGTACGATCTAAACCAGTTTAATGCCTGTCCCTGAACACCAGTATAATTTTGAAGTCGATCTATGAATATTTTATGATCTATAGTATCGAACGCAGCACTAAGATCGAGTAGAACTAGTATTGAAATACAGCCTTGGTCAGAAGCTAGAAGTAAATCATTTGTCATTTTAACGAGTGCAGTTTCTGTGCTATGATGCGGCCTGAATCCTGATTGAAATTTTTCATAGATATCATTTTCTTGCAAGAAAGAGCACAATTGAGCGGACACAACTTTTTCTAGTATTTTAGACATAAATGGAAGATTTGAAATTTGTCTGTAATTTGCTAGGTTATTATGATCTAATTGTGGCTTCTTAATGAGAGGTTTTATGACTGCCAGCTTGAATATTCTTGGAACATGACCTAAAGATAAAGACGAGTTAATAATATTGAGAAGAGGCTCTTCCACTACAGGTAACAACTCTTTGAGTAGTTTAGTGGGTATTGGATCTAATAAACATGTTGTTGGTTTAGATGCAATGATAAGTTTATTTAGCTCTTCCTGTCCTATAATTGTAAAGCGGTGTAGTAGTTCTTGAGGGGCGATAGTAGCGGTTGAATCATAAGACATCATTAAAGATTGTACATTTACAATTTTATTTCTGATGTTTTCTATTTTCTCAGTGAAGAAATTCATAAAATCATTACTACTAAACTGTAACGGAATATTTTGCTCAGGCGATGCTTGTTTATTTGTTAGTCTAGCCACGGTGTTAAATAAAAACCTTGGGTTATTTTGATTATTTTCTATTAGTTTGCGGAGATGCTCAGCCCTGATGACCAAGATGGCGGCGCGAGTAGATCGCGAGGCTCAGCGTCTCTCCAGATTCTGCAATTTTGCGGTATTTTTCTTGCTCATCTCGGGTCTGTTCGTACAGAACAGTTGTGCCTTTACATCGTACACCCGCGCTGAGCTTTTGGATATTGGTTTGCGAATTTCCGACAGTTTTATGGACAATCTTCAACTCCTTCCTGAGATCGCTAGGACGCCCGAGGCGATGCGCGTAACCCGGCCGGGCGGAAGTGCACGCAGAAGGCGGCGTGATCGTAAACAAAGGCGGGGGAAGCGTGGAGGATTGCGGGCTAAGCTAACGCGTTCTCCTCATCGGCTCTCTTTACCCAGCATTTTCCTTGCTAATGTACGATCGCTAGTGAACAAAATGGAGGAGATTCGACTCAGCATCACACACAGTAAGAAACTTTTGAACTGTAACGTCCTAATCTTCACTGAAACCTGGTTAAACAGCGGAATACCGGACACCGCTATTGAGCTAGCGGGACGCCACACACTCCGGGCAGATAGAACATTAGATGGCTCCGGGAAGACCAGAGGGGGTGGATTGTGCATTTATATTAACAAAGCTTGGTGCACAAACTCTGCTATTGTTGGGAGTCATTGTTCAGCTAACCTGGAGTTTCTCATGGTTAAATGTAGACCGTTTTATCTACCGCGGGAGTTCACTTCCACCATTATTACTGCTGCTTATATTCCACCCGATGCTGATGCCAAGCTTGCTATGAAAGAACTTCACGCAGCCATCAGCAAACAACAGACTGATCACCCTGAAGCTGCGTTTATTGTTGCAGGTGACTTTAATCACTCAAACTTAAAGTCAGTACTACCCAAGTTTCACCAGCATGTTTCTTGCCACACCAGAGGAAACAAAACCTTAGACCATGTTTACACAAACATGGCTGGAGCTTACCTTGCAACACCCCTCCCCCACCTGGGACAGTCAGACCACATCTCTTTGTTCCTCAGCCCCAAATATGCACCCCTCATCAACCGTGTGAAGCCATCAGTGAAGACAATCAAGGTGTGGCCTGCGGGGGCAGACTCCACACTCCAGGAAAGGTTTCTAAACACAGACTGGAGTATGTTTGCTTCTCAAGCCACCAGTGGCGCTCACACGGACATTGACTCCTACACCTCCTCAGTATTGGATCATATCAATACCACCATTGACAGTGTTACAACCCAGAAACAGATCACCACATACCCAAATCAGAAGCCTTGGATGAACAGGGAAGTACGACTCCTGCTGAAGTTACGCAATACTGCCTTCAGATCAGGAGATGCACAAGCCTACAGCGCATCCAGAGCAAACCTGAAGAGGGGCATCAAAAAGGCCAAGCACTGCTACAAGCTAAAGATAGAGGGACACTTTTCCAACTCTGACCCTCGACGCATGTGGCAGGGCATTCAGGCCATCAGTGATTATAAACCCACCCACTCCACCCCCACAGCCACTGATGTCAACTTCCTGAACGAGCTAAATTACTTTTATGCTCGTTTTGAAAGAGACAACAGAGAAACTGCCACCAAGCTCAAACCCTCAGCTGACCACCCACCAATCACACTCTCCTCTACAGATGTCTGCAAGGCACTGAGCCGGATCAGCGCGCACAAGGCTGCTGGACCAGACAACATCCCTGGTCGTGTTCTCAGGGCATGTGCGGAGCAGCTCGCTGGGGTTTTTACAGACATTTTCAACCTGTCTCTCGCCCAAGCAGCTGTACCATCATGCTTTAAACGCACTTCCATTGTGCCAGTGCCGAAACACTCCAGCCCGAGGTGCCCTAATGACTACCGCCCTGTAGCACTCACACCCATCATTATGAAGTGCTTTGAGCGGCTGGTCCTGGAACACCTAAAAGACTCTATACCATCCACATTGGACTCACACCAGTTTGCCTATCGCAGCAATAGGAGCACAGAGGATGCAGTTTCCATGGCACTGCACTCTGTGCTCACCCATCTGGACAGTAAAAACACCTATGCACGCATGCTGTTTGTTGACTTCAGCTCAGCATTCAACACTGTCATCCCATCCAAGTTAATTGCCAAACTTGGAGACCTGGGCATCAACACTTCAATGTGTAACTGGATTTTGGACTTCCTAACTGACAGACCACAGAATGTTCGATCAGGATCCACCTGCTCCACGTCCATCACACTCAACACTGGTGTACCACAGGGCTGTGTGCTAAGTCCGTTTCTCTACTCCCTCTTCACCTCCGACTGCAAGCCTGTGTATGGAACTAATTCCATCGTCAAGTTTGCGGACGACACTACGGTGATTGGGCTCATCAGCAACAACGATGAGACTGCCTACAGGGAGGAGATCCAGCACCTGGCCACATGGTGCACTGATAATAACCTGCTCCTCAACACCACCAAAACGAAGGAGCTCATCGTGGACTTCAGGAAGGAGTCAAGAGGCACACACGACACCATCCACATCAATGGAATGGCTGTTGAGCGTGTCTCCAGTTTCAAGTTCCTGGGGATCCACATCTCGGCGGACATGTCGTGGACGACCAACACCTCCAGCCTGGTCAAGAAGGCTCACCAGCGCCTCTTCTTCCTGAGGACACTGAGGAAGAATCAGCTCTCCTCGGCTATCCTGGTGAACTTCTACCGCTGCGCAATAGAAAGCATCCTGACCAACTGTGTGGCAGTATGGTATGGGAGCTGCTCTGTTGCGGAGCGCAAGGCACTGCAGCGGGTGGTGAAAACTGCCCAGCGCATCACAGGGACTCCACTACCTGCCATCGAGCACATCCAGAGGAAACGCTGTCTGCATCGAGCTCGCAGCATCCTCAAGGACTCCTCTCACCCAGCCCACAGACTGTTTTCTCTCCTGCCCTCCGGCAGGCGTTTCAGGTGCCTCCGGACCAGGACCAGCAGACTAAAGAACAGTTTTTTCCCCAGAGCTGTCTCTTTACTGAACTCAAACCCCCGTTGATCCACTTCCCTCATAAACTGCTAACTCTCCTACCTCACATCTGCCTTCACTTTGTTATTTGCACTACTGACTGTTTATTACAGTAACAACTGTTTACTTATGCATTTTGCACCACCATATCTTAACTGGAATATGCTCATTTGCACTGCCGACTGTATTTACAGTAACCATGTTTACATTTGCATTTTGCACCGTACTTCTAACTGCAATATGCAACCACTTTCCACTGCACTTTTACACTTTCTTTCGGATAGCTCTGTCCATAATTTATTGCACTACCTTAATCCACTGCTATATTCCTCATATTAGCCTAACATATTATTGTATACCTCTATCTGTAAAATTCTGTTCAAAGTAATAGCCATCTGTATATTATATTCATAGTACATATTCACGTTTACATTCTGTTTATAGTAATAGCCATCTGTATATTTATATTTATTCACTGTATATATTCATCTGTAAATTCAGTTCTGTTTATAGTAATAACCATCTCTCTACTTATACATATTTATATATATATTCAGTACATTTTTATGCCCTGCACTTACGCAACCATTGTATATATCCTGCACTTGCTGCTATTGCACTTCTGGTTAGACCTAAACTGCATTTCGTTGCCTTGTACTTGTACTTGTGTAATGACAATAAAGTTGAATCTAATTTAAGGGCCTTTTTATAACGTGACATACAATCTCTCCACGCGATTCTATAGACCTCTAAATTAGTTTGTTTCCATTTACGCTCTAAGTTACGAGTTTCTCTCTTGATAACATGTGTAGCACTGTTGTACCATGGTGCTTTAGTTTTCTCTCTAACCTTTTTTAATCTAATTGGTGCAACAATTTCTAATGTGCTAGATAAAATGTTGCTCATACTGCTAGTCATTTCCTCTAGTTCATCTGTTTGTTTGGGTTAACTGAGCAGCTGAGACAGATCAGGTAAGCTATTTGAGAATCTATCTATAGTGGTTGGAATGATTGTTCTGCCTGGTCGATAACGTGGCGCAACATGACAGATTTCAGCAGTACGTAGTATGCAAGTTACCATGTAATGATCAGTGACATCATCACTTTGCGGTATAATATCTATATCGTTTGGGTTGGTTCCATGTGATATAATTAAATCTAGTGTGTGATTAAGACGATGAGTGGGACCAGTGACATTTTGCTTGATCCCAAAGGAGTTTAATAGATCTGTAAACGCAGCCCCTAATGCATCATTTGTGTTATCTACGTGTATGTTAAAATCTCCAACAATTAATGCTTTATCGACGTTGACCAACAGATCTGAGAGAAAGTCTGCAAACTCTTTTAAGAAATCAGCATAGGGCCCTGGAGGTCTATACACAGTAGCCAAGGCTAGAGATAATACGGATTTCTTTCTTACATCTAAGAGCGTAACATTTAGTACTTCAAACGAATTAAACCTGTGACCTGTTTTCTGAGTAACATTAAGAATATCTCTATAGATTGTTGCAACACCGCCGCCACGACCAATCAGACGGGGCTCATGCTTATAACAGTATCCTGGCAGAGTAGACTCATTTAGACCGAAATAATCATTTGGCTTAAGCCAGGTTTCAGTAAGGCAAAGTACATCGAAACTATTATCTGTGACCATTTCATTTACAATAACCGCCTTAGGTGTGAGCGATCTAATGTTTAGAAGACCTAGTTTTAGAAATTGTTTTTGTTCACTAATATTTAGATTTTCTGGTTTAATCACAATTAGATTTTTTCTAGATCCTACAGTAGATTTAATGTTTGATCTCACTAAACGAGGAATAGACACGGTTTCTATATAATGTTCTACATTGGTACTTATGTTAATTAAGTTAGGACACAATTGTTTTTGTTCACTAATATTGCTATTTTCTGGTTTAATCACAATTAGATTTTTCCTAGATCTTACAGTAGATTTAATGTTTGATCTCATTAAACGAGGAATAGACACAGTTTCTATATAATGTTCTACATTGGTACTTATGTCAATTAAGTTAGTACAGGAAAGACTGTGATCTGTACTTACTAGTCATATGGTGGTGTGTAACGCCCTGGAGATGTTGTCCGACAGAAGAGCCGCTCCGATTCTGCTGGGGTGAAGGCCATCAGGACGGAAGAGCCTAGGTCGCTCCCAGAAAAGATTCCAATTATTTACAAAGAGCAGCTTCTGTTCATTACACCATGACATTAACCATTCATTTAGAGCAAATAATCTACTGAACTTTTCATGTCCTAGTCGGTACGTGGGAAGGGGTCCAGACACGATGATCGCTGCTTCAGGCGATGTTCTGCGCACCGTCTCGACCAGGCTCTTGTAGTCCTTCTTCAGAACCTCCGTCTGCCGCAGCCTGGTGTCGTTCGTTCCCGCGTGCAACACGACAGCTCCGATGCGCTCGTCACCATTCAGGATCTCGGGAACCTGCGCAGCGACATCGAAAACACGAGCACCAGGAAAGCAGTGAGTGATTACTTTGCCTTTACCTGAGGTAGCGTGGACATGCCGGACGATGGAAGTACCGATCACCACAGCGTCGCGTTCCGTCTCGCGAAGAGGAGAGAAGCGGTTCCGAGTGGAGATCTCGAAGACCGGGAGGGGCGGAGAGGTCCTAGCTCTGGTCCTGGCTCGCGTCTTCCGCTGGGGAAAAACCCACGGTCCCCGGTGCTGTGTCGGTGCCGGTGTGAACGAAACCATGGATGATCGCGTCCTGTGCAAAGAAACACACGGAGTAGACGAGCTCGGAGTCAACAGGTTATTAACCACTGACTTGTGTGCATCGGCGCGTGATGTTTCAAGCGCTGATCGTCGCTCTCTCAGCACGGCTTGTCTGTCTAGAAGGTCGCTAATCTGCTTCTCCACCGAGTCCAACTCCAACAGCACCGAATGCAGCTTGAACGTGTCCTCGCCTGCACTCAAAGGTAACATTAGACACATTAGACACGGTACAGTGACGGGTGTAAATAAGTTTATCATGCGTGCAATGCTAGCAGGCTACGGCTACCGGTGTAAATAAGTTACCACGCGTGCAATGCTAGCGGGCTACGGCTAGTAGCGGAAGTTCAGATATAAGTAGTGATATCAAAGCAATCCGATTGTTTTTTATAGAGAATCGTATCGTAGATATATTCACACGCTGTAAATAGTAGAAAATATTCGTTTGTAAGCAAGAAGCAGGATTCTGTGATGTAAGACTACGCAACATGCGACCAAGAATCTGATTGGTCCTCTCGGCCTGCCCATTAGTCTGCGGATGGAATCCTGACGACAGACTGGGGGAAGCCCCTATCTGACAGAATTCCCTCCAGAACTGGGAGGTAAATTGGGGTCCCCTGTCAGACACTACGTCCGAAGGAAGACCATGGATCTTGAACACATGATTAACCATAATCTGGGCAGTTTCTAGAGCAGATGGTAATTTAGGGAGCGGTATAAAATGCGCAGCCTTAGAAAAACGATCCACGACGGTGAGAATGACCGTATTACCAGCCGAAGAAGGCAACCCGGTAACAAAATCCAACGAGATGTGAGACAAGGGACGCAAAGGAATGGGAAGAGGTCTAAGAAGACCCGCCGGAGGACTATTGCTAGACTTAGTCTGGGCGCAGATAGAACAAGCTGCAACAAAATGCCGGATGTCGCGCTCACGAGTGGGCCACCAAAATCTCTGATGAATGGCCGCTAGCGTTTCTCTAACCCCGGGATGCGCAACCAATTTAGACGAATGCCTCCAGCGAAGAACCGTAGGACGAGCGACTTCGGGCACGAATAATGTTCCTTCCGGAGCGCGGGGTGGACTAGGAACGTGCGAGAGAGAACGCTTCACCATCTGTTCCACTCCCCAGACGGCTACCCCGACCACACATCGCTGAGGCAAAATCCCCTCAATGGTCGAGGCAACCTCTGACGAGCCGAACTGCCGAGAAAGAGCATCAGGCTTGAGGTTCTTAGAACCAGGTCTAAACGAAATAGAAAAATCAAAGCGGTCGAAAAACAATGCCCAGCGGGCTTGACGGGCGTTAAGGCGTTTAGCAGAGCGGATATACTCTAGATTGCGATGATCCGTCCAGACTATGAATGGTACTCTGGCCCCTTCAAGCCAGTGTCGCCACTCACCCAGCGCCAGACGGATCGCCAAACGTTCTCGGTTGCCAACACCGTAGTTCCGCTCCGTGGGTGAGAGACGATGAGAGTAGAATGCTCACGGATGTACCTTGTCATCCTGGGAAGAGCTTTGCGACAAGATAGCTCCCACCCCAATGTCGGAGGCATCGACCTCGACGATGAACTGACGCCTAGGGTCAGGAGTGATAAAAACGGGCGCGGAGGTAAATAGATTCTTAAGTCGGTTAAACGCACCCTCAGCAGCCTCTGACCAAGCGAACCTGGCCTTGGAGGAGGTAAGGGCGGTAAGAGGAGCGGCAACCTGGCTAAAGCCTCGATTAAAGCGCCTATAAAAATTGGCAAATCCCAGAAACCATTGAAGGGCGACACGAGAATCTGGGACAGGCCAATCAAGCACCGCACGGACCTTGTTAGGGTCCATGCTGATCCCCTCCATAGAGATCACCGAACCGAGGAACGTAACCGATTGGGCGTGAAAGATGCATTTCTCTGCCTTAACGAATAGACGGTTCTCTAATAAACGCTGCAGGACACGACGAACGTGTTGAACGTGAACCTGGAGGGACGGCGAGAAAATCAGAATGTCATCCAAGTAAACAAATACAAAAACGTTTAACATGTCTCGCAAGACATCATTAACCAAGGCCTGAAAAACCGCGGGAGCGTTGATCAGCCCGAAAGGAAGGACGCGATATTCAAAGTGCCCAACAGGAGTGTTAAACACGCTCTTCCACTCGTCCCCCTCCTTGATACGCACCAAATGGTAGGCGTTACGCAAGTCTAATTTGGTGAATATCTTTGCGCCCTGTAGGATCTCAAAGGCTGACGACATAAGAGGCATGTATATCGGTTCTTGACTGTTATGTCGTTCAGCCCTCGATAGTCGATACAGGGACGCAAAGAACCATCCTTCTTCTTCGACGAAGAAGGGACAATAATCCCAGCATCGAGGGACTCTGAGAGATACTTCTCCAGAGCCTCTCGCTCAGGCGCCGAAAGGGAATACAATCTACCACGAGGAGGCGCGGTACCGGGGAGAAGCTCAATCCCACAGTCATAAGGGCGGTGAGGCGGCAAGGAAACCGCCCAGGAACGACTGAAAACCGCCCGCAGATCATGGTACTCCTCCGGGACTCCAGACAAATCATCAGGCTCCTCCTGGAAGACAGAAACAGAAGACACGGCAGAAACAGCAGAGACCAGACAATTCACATGACAGGACAAATTCCAACTATGAATAGACCCCTTAACCCAGTCAATCTGAGGATTATGCTGGATAAGCCAGGGATGCCCTAAAACAATGGGTGTATAGGGAGACTGAAAAACATAAAAAGAAATAGTCTCTTGGTGGTTACCAGAGACGATGAGACTCACCGGAATGGTGATGCGGCGAACCGAAGAGATCTCTTTGCCGTCCAGGGCAAATACAGTAGTGGAGTCAGTTAAGTTGACCAAGGGAATCTTGTGCTCACAAGCCCATCCCTCCTCAAGCCCAAGTTGCCCTCCGCCCCCGAGTCAATGAGAGCAGGACAAGTAGCTGAAGAACCCGCCCAACGGAGAACAGCAGAGATCGTAGTGCGAGATCTGGGTGAGGAGGAAATGGCAGAAGCGCTCACCAGTACTCCTCGGTCTACTGGTGAGCTCTGGCTTTTAACGTGCATGATGCCACGGCGTGACTAGCCATTCCACAGTAAAAACAGAGACGATTGAGTATCCGCCGTTGTCGTTCCTCTGAGGAGATGTGCATGCCCCCGACCTGCATAGGCTCAGCCTCAGACTGGTTACGAACGGGAACAGCAGCGGGGAAAGAAACATTGCATGGCTTTGAATAAGAAGAACGAACCTGTCGCCTCTGCTCGAAACATCTATCCAAGTGAATGGCCAGATCGATAAGCTGATCCACAGACCTTCTGCCCTGACGTAGAACAGCAAGAAGACATGAAGCCTCACAACCGAAGACAGATCTATCAAAAACCTTTATCATCTCGTCCTTAAAGAGCCCGTACCGACTGCAGCACGCCGATTTAACCTCCCAAACAGACGTTCCCCACTCGCCTGCACGTCCCGTGAGAAGTGAGAGAACAAATGCAATGCGAGCCTGATCCTCCGCATACGTCTGGGGCTGCAGAGAAAAGACAACCTCACATTGTAAGAGGAAGGCTCTGCACTCAGTGGGCTCACCGGCATAACAGGACGGGTTGTTGACTCGCGGTTCTGAGGGCAGCTGTCGGTTGGGTGTCACCGCAGGTTCTTGGTGATAGTGGAGAAAACGAGCTGACAGATCTGAAACTTGAGCAGAAAGACTCCTAACTGCTTGATGGGTGGCAGCCAACTCCTCTTCGTGTCTGCCGAGCATCGCTCCTTGGAACTCGACAGCCGACAGGACGGGCTCCTCCTCTGCTGGATCCATGGTTGGTTGGATCATTCTGTCAGAGTCAATAAAGAATGGATCCAAAAGCAGAGGTTGACAGGATAACAACAGTCTTTAATGAGAATATAAACAAGGCAGTCTGTCGTTAAGGCACACAGAACTGGTAAAACAAACTGAGAAGGCAGCTGAGATGATCCTGTCTCAAAGAGGAGAGAGATCGGGACACCAGTAGAGGTGGAGGCAGTTCTTGAGAATAAATCACAGTCAGGAACAGAGGACCGCAAAGGTACTCTTGCAGCAAATGCAGAACTCAGACTAAACTTAGGCGCAAGGCTGTATCAGACAAACAAGACCAGGTGAGCACTTCCAAAGCAAATCAGACATGAAGAAAGCAGCAGTCGTAACGCATGACATGAAACAATGATCCAACAAGAGGCAGTAAGAACAAACACTAGATAAAGGGTAAGCACTCAAACAAAAGTGGGAACAGGTGTCATCGAAAGGCAGCGAGGCGCTGATTGCGATGACTAACAGGTGCAGGTAGACAGAGAGAAGATGAGCCTAACGAGCGAGTGAGAAAGTGTGTGTGTGTGTCTGAAACAATCAGGAAGGAGAGTGAGTGAAGAAAAGGATAGTGAGAAGCAAAGAGAAAGAACCTGACACATGACAATTACTTATTGAATTGACAGAACCAAATACCCCCGCTATGTCTCCCCATATACTCCGAGGTTTATGAATTCGACTATTTAATGGATCTTTAGAGGTATAATATTTTACTTCTTTTCCCAACCATTTCCTTATTTGTGTGAAATTTCATAGTATGAAATCATAGTATTTCCATAGTATGACTGATCATAAATGGTAAGAAGGGATATCAGATTATAATTGATACGTTGTCGCACCATATGGGCTTCATTTATCAAGACTTTGGTTTCTTTTGCTAACAAGATACCATGAGCTGGCGCAATAGTTGTAGTTGGGCATGTTTTAGCTTTGTTTGTCTTTTCAGCAGAAAGATAAAAACACCGTCCAATTTCTCCAGTTTCTAGTTCAGTCTCACAATATTCATTCTCATCTTCTGAATGCCATACTCTTACATAATTTCCCTTAAATCTTGTCGTTTTCGAGGCAGTATTCCTTAGGAATCCCTCACATGGCAACACTGGGATAAATACACCCTAGAGCCAACGAGTCCCATATTGTAAGCATGTGAGTACGATTCAAAATGAAGTTAATTTCCACATTAGTAGAAGTTATGAGGTCTAACCCCACAATTTCACATTGTCTCTTGAAGAAAATTTCTCATCTTTGACCACTACTAGAATATCCTCCGTCTTTTACTGGCCAGATTACTCTGCTTTTGTAACATTGATGATAGTTACATCCACCATAGATGTCTTTATGATATTTAGCAAGATCTTTATCATTGCTTGGCACCCAATCCCATAATCCCCATTTGGAAATAAAGGGTAGAGTAAAATGTTGGCCAGATTTCAGAGTTGCATTTGCAAAACAAGCATACCATCGTTGTTGTGTATCGAGAATAACTTGCAACAATCTCTAAGCAATATCAATGGGAATGATCCCTGAAATGGAAGCAGAAAAATAATTAAACATCACTCCTTTGTTCCCAATCTTTACAGCTAATGGATGAACATTGCTCAATTTCAGGCCATAAGCCGTCATTATCATTTTGTTCATTCACTAGACAAGGTTTAACTTGTGACCAATGATACCATCTATCTGTCCCTACACCCTTCCCTTTAAGGCAAACACTTGTATCTGTTGTTAAGAGTATCTCATATGGTCCCTCCCACCTAGGCTCTAAACAATTTCCTAGCAATACGTTTGACCATAACAAAACTGCCTAACTCGGGAATGTGTGGAATATAAATAGTGGTGTGTTTTTCATCCCATTGCTGCTGAGCCTCTAGCACTTTTTTGTTATTGTCTTTGGTAGCTTTGTGCAGCATTGTGAGATAGCGTCGTAACTTCTCTTGAAACAAAGTGGAATCTCCTCCTGTTCCTGCGGGAGGCGGAGCATCAGGAGGTAGAACCATTGCTCTTCCAGTCATCAGTTCAAAAGGGGTCAGTCCTGTTACTCTGTTTGGAGTCGCTCTTAAGTTCCACAAGATGGCAGGCAACAACTTGTGCCGACCTTGGCCAGTCTGCAGAATGGCCTTGGTAAGAGCCATTTTTAACGAGCGGTTCATGCGTTCTACGAAACCCGAACTTTCTGGCCTGTAGGGGATATGGAACTTCTGTTTGATCCCCATCAGTTTCATTGCTTCCTTCATCAGTTTTCCAGTGAAGTGAGTTCACTGGAAAAACTTCTTCCACCTGTAGCGCGGCCACATGATGGGGGAATATTTATACTGCTGTGAATTATTTTCATTATTAATTTAATACAGCTGTTGTGTATATTGTTTTCCCCTGTGTTATATTGCCCGGATATGTGTTTGTGTTCCTGTTTTACTCACGCGAGACTTGTGTTGGGAAGATCCAGGGAATCCCCGTGACGTCAGGAGGTCAGACAGCTGATTGTCACATCCGATAAAAGTGCCGGCTTGCCGGCGTTCGAAAGAGGCGCTCTCAATTCACTGTGGATTACGCGATCGATCGCTCTACACTACTGTTGTCATCGTCTGTGAAGGATTATCTCGTTGAGGAAATAACAATTTGAGTATTTCACCTTTGAGAGACTGAACAGGACAGCGCTGTATATCATCGTGCTCCCGGGCTAAAAGCCAATCCGGTGAGGCCGATCCAACACACACACACACACACACACGTTACATTGGACTGAAACTATTCCACCGCATTTACATACATTTTTGTTTCTATTTTGTATATACTGTTTTTGGTGTTTCTTATTTTTTAATACACTTTGGGTTATCCTTTATTCTGTGTTTATTTGTTAAAGCTATTTACCCTAACACCTTTTAAAAGAGAAGTTAAGAACTTCTTGACGTGGTGTAAACTGCCTTCCTTAGGCTGAGTGTTACTCGTGCTGCCGCTTCAGCAGTGCAAGTTTTCATAGGGAATGCTTCCACCCACCTAGTAAATCGATCCATGATTACTAGAATGTATTGGTACCCTCCACTGGATGACAAAGGTCCTGTAAAATCAATTTGGAGATTTGTCCATGGCCCTGTGGGTCTGGGTGCATGTGACATTCGCATCTTTACAGATTTTCCCACATTTGCTTTCATGCAGATCAAGCATCTCCTGCAGTAATCATCAATGTCTCTCATAATTCGCGGCCACCACCACGTCTCGCTGATTTGAGCTTTCATTGATTTTGCTCCAGCATGCACTTTTCCATGATACAGCTGCATTAGTTCTCTTCTTGTTCTGACAGGCATCACCACTTGTCCTGTTGGAATTCTCCAGATACCCTGATCATCTTCTTTCGCACCTGCTTTTATCCATTGTTCTTTCTCTTCATCTGTCTCTGTTTGATATGACAAAAGATGGAGCTCAAGATTGTCTTTCCTGTTTTCTTGAACCACGATGACAGGAATAGGAGGGAGTAAAGCCAGATTGTCAGATTGATGTGCTTTTACTTTGACCACAGCTGCTTCTCTTGGTAAGTGGCATGCTGCAATCAACCAACGAATTATGGAAGCATGTTGTATTTCGCTCCCACTGCTAGTGATGAGTCCACGTCTTCTCCATAGGGCAAGGTAGTCATGAACCACGCCGAAAGCATAACGACTATCTGTATAGATGTTGACTCGATCTCCTTCCGATAGTTCAAGAGCTTCTGTAAGTGCTGTGAGTTCAGCTGCTTGTGCTGAAAACTGTCCAGAAAGAGCTCCTTTCTTCACAACAGTTCAATCAGCCTCCACAACAGCCCATCCAGTATGCTGCTTTCCATCAACGTAGTAACTGGATCCATTGATCCATAACTCATTATCTGGATTTTCAAGAGGGATTGGATTAACTGGACCAAGGCTTTCTTCTTCTACTTGTTTTTCACACTTCTGTGGTATTCCCTCATGCGGTTCCAGCATCATTGTTGCAGGGTTAAGGGAGGTGTCTCTGATGTTTTCCACTCTCAAATCCTTGTTCAGCAAAGTTGCTTCCCATTTTGCTCTCCTCGCATCAGTGATAGTCTTGATGTTTGTGTTGTTCAACAGCGTCACTATACTGTGCGGTGTGTGCAATATGATAGTTTGTGCTCCTCTCAGATTTTCCACAGCATCCACTGCCCATGTCAAGTCAAGTCAAGTCAACTTTATTTATATAGCGCTTTTAACAATGTAGATTGTTTCAAAGCAGCTTTACAGTGTTAAACAGGAAAATAATGCAGCATAATTTTATTCAGCCGTACAGCCATTTGATGTCATCAGTTCATTTCAATTTCCATACAGTGACAGTGTGGGCTTTAGATCAATAATTATATCAGTAATTTGGTTTATATGGTTAATTTAGTTTATTATTTAGATTTATTACGATGTTTAGTTGAAAAATATAGTGTCCCCAACTGAGCACGCCAAGCCAGAGGCAACAGTGGCAAGGAAACCAAAACCCCATCAGGTGACCTAATGGAGAAAAATAAACCTTGAGAGAAACCAGGCTCAGTCGGGGGGCCAGTTCTCCTCTGGCCAATTAACAAACAGCGTATTATTATTATTATTATTCTGGCCGCTTTACAGGTCAGAGGTCATAATAGATCGGAATATTCGAAGGACCGGAGGCAACATGCTGGAGACGGTTATATTGAGGATGATGCAATTAAATAATTATTAAAGTGCAATATTCGGGTTTATTGTGGATGACATATCGATTTAAGTATTATTTAATTGTAATATTCGAACAATCGGAGTCATCACGCTGGAGACGGGTTTATTGAGATGCCATGTCGATGAGGCAGTTTCAGGGGGAGGCTAATTGACACGGTCTCTGCGGACACTTCTGTGTTGGTCTTCTCTGGGCGCAGGTCCAGCATCTGATCTGGATACGGCCCGGATCCGTCTGACTGCAGTAAACCTCGGGATAAAACAGAGAGACTATCATTAGTGTAGATGCCATTCTTCTGATGATGTAACAAGTACATCAGGTGTTATGGGAAGTGTTCCCGGTTCCGGCTGACCTAGTTAATGCAGCCTAACAATCATTTAATTGAAAAAGTGTTTTATGTGTATGCCACAGTAAAAAGATGTGTTTTTAGTCTAGATTTAAACTGACAGAGTGTGTCTGCTTCCCGAACAATGCTAGGAAGACTGTTCCAGAGTTTAGGAGCTAAATAGGAAAAGGATCGACCGCCTGCAGTTGATTTGGATATTCTCTGTATTATCAACTGGCCAGAATTTAGAGACCGCAGTAGACGTGATGGAGTATAATATGTTAAGAGCTCGCTCAAGTATTGGGGAGTTAAACCATTTAGTGCTTTGTAAGTAATAAGCAAGATTTTAAAATGTATGCGATGTTTAATAGGTAGCCAGTGCAATGTTGACAGAACTGGGCTAATAGGGTCATACTTCCTGGTTCTAGTAAGTACTCGAGCTGCTGCGTTTTGCTGCGTTTTGGACCAGCTGGAGTTTATTTATTAAGCGAGCAGGGCATGTGGCACCATCGAGGGCTTGTATACATCGTGGTTGACCTATCATGGTGACAGGAATCTTTGTGGAAAAGTATCTGACTGGTTTGTACCGATCACCTGGTTTTTGACACAGTACTGCTGAGTAGGTCTCATCTCCCACCCTGGTCCACAAATGAAATTGCAACCGACCATCAAGAAGTCCCAAGTTTGGGGCTGAAATCAGTTTCTCTTTCATAGAAGTAAATGCTTACTCAGCTTCTGGTGTCCAGGTTATCTGTTCCACTCCAGGCTTTCCTCCTTTGTACAGGTCAATGAGAGGGCTAGTGATGCTGGCAAAATCAGGTATATACTGACGACAATAGTTGAAAAGTCCCATCACTTTCCGCATTACTGTAACTGTTAGAGGTTTTGGAAGTAGCCATAATGCCTCTACTCGCTCTGTTGTCATTCTTCTTCCATCGACAGATAGTTCTTGGCCTAGGTAGATCACGTTGGTTTTGGCCAGCTGTGCTTTGTCTGGATTGACTTTGAATCCTCCTTTCCTAAGAGCTTGTAGAACAATGTTCAGAGCTGATACATGACTGTTTTCATCTGGGCTTGCAATCAACAAGTCATCAACATATTGGAGGCAAACACTTCCTGAGCTCTCAATTTCAGCTTTTCGCTCAGTTAAGAATTGGTCCAGAGCTCTATAAAATACAACTGGAGAAAGATTAAGACATTGTGGGAGTCTATTCCAAACATACTGTTTTGCGCCCACGGTGTAGGCCAATTTCGCTTGAGATCTTTCATCGATAGGTATAGACCAGAAAGCGGACAGCACATCTAGTACTGTGAAAATTCTTGCGTTTCCAGGAATATCATTCAGAATGGTAGCAGGATTAGCCACAATAGGGTGTGGTTTTGGTGTTACACTGTTTTGTGTAATCAATGGTTAACCGCCATGAGTTATCCAATTTCTTGACCGGCCAGACAGGGCTGTTGGTAGTATATGAAGTTTGTCTGACGATCCCTTCAGCTTCCAAGTCTGCCACTATCTCTTCCACAGCTTGTCTTGCTTCAGGTCGGATGGGGTATTGTTTATGAGGGGCATGTATCGGTCCCTCAATCACAATGGGATCAATGTTGGCTTTTCCATAGTCCAATTTGTGTTTAGCCCAAACATCTGGATATAAGCTACACAGAAGACCCCACACACCTTCTTTTCCCCAGTCTCTGATAATTGGTTTTGCCACACCAACAGAACTTATATTACATGTGCGATCTTCATGTGGTATTATTCCAGCTGTTGTAGCAACTTGACGACTGTCAGCGAATATGATCATGTTCAACAATGGAAGAATATCCATGCCAATGAGGCTTCCTTGTGAATTTGGCCCCACCCAGAAAATAAGACTTCATCTTCATGTATTTGCAGAGGAACTGGTATACTTTTGCGAAATGTTGTGATTTCTCCCCCAACTCCTTCAACTTCCATTGTTTCATGTGTTGTAGGTAAGTTCATGTCAATTATCGAAATCGAAGCCCCTGTGTCTAAGAAGCAGTCACATGGGTGGCCCCCTATTAGTGCAGGAATGAAAAGTCGATTGTCACTCTTCTTACTCATACAGGGGGCCGCTGATTCCTATTGTGGACACATAATTCCCTCAATAAGCTGACGGACTTGCTCTTCGGTCCACATCTTCCCTTGAGGGGTTTCATCCTTGTTTTTCACACTGACCTGTCTAAATGATGTACCTTTCTCTTCTGCTCCTCCTCCTTTAGCCCAACAGTCTCTTTTGAAGTGGCCAGGCTTTCCACAATTGCGGCAACCGTTAAGTTGAACTGACGCCACTCCTCTTTGATTTTACTTGTTTCCTTCATCCTTGATTGATCTCATAGCCATCTCTAGGCGACCAGCCCATTGCATAATTTGGTCAAATGTTTCTCCTGGGTTGATTCCAAGTGATAAAGCTTGTTGGTACTTTGAGCTAAAGCCTTCCACGAGTGTGTCAGTAAACTGTACATCATCTCTGTCTGGATCTTTCCTAGCACAGAGGGTCCATCTTTCATAAGCATTCCATTTGTGCAAGGCATATTCATCTGGAGATTTATTGTCCTTTTGCTTAATCAATGTCACTGATGTGAAAGGGATTTTACCGCTGCCCAAGATCTCTTGGATTTCTTTTCGGAATCCATCTAATGCTTGCCAAAGACCCAGGGGTCGCCCCTGGCCATCTACCCACAAGTCCATCCATTGGGCTGTTGTTATCGACGCTGGTAAGCGCTCCCATCGGTCTCTTGGGATTTTAGCTTTCACAATGGTGTGTATGTCTCTCAGTGTCATTTGATGTGCTTCAATCAAGGAATCTAATTCTCGCCAAAATTCTGTGTTTGGATCTTGTCTCTTCAGAGGAGGCAAGGCTGTAAGAATGGCTTGACGTTCTCCTGGTGTGAATGGTCTCTCTTCTGTCATCATTTCAGATTATTCCTTTTTGATAGCAAGTGGAGAAAATTCAAAACCTACTTTATCAATTGTGATCATGTCGTCATCTCTTGTCTCATCCCCCCATTCGGATCCACAAGTATGAGCGGGAGTACATCGCAGCATGTCTCTGTTTGGCTGGGTTGATTTTGATCTGGTAATTATTGTAGCTGCTTGTGCAGAAGCAATATACATTTTGTCAACCCGAACTCCATTCGAGCTTGAAGCTTGAGGCTGCATCAGAGGTTTAGAGTAACTTGTACATTTTTCAGGCAAGGTTGGATAAATTGGCTTGTAAACAGATGGTGTTGCAGTTGTTTCTGATTTTGCTGGTGTTTGTGAATATTTCCTTTCAGCTTCAGCTATTATATCTGTCCAATCTGGATCAAATGAATCATCACTGGTGATGTTTTCTTTTTCTGTACATGTGATAGACATGATTTTACTCAATTTGTTATATGCTTCAACTTGTGGCTTCATTGCTTCAGGAGTCTTTTTGGGTCTTGAACCAGTTTAACTGCTCATCCATGGATGTATTAATATCAAGTCCTTTTTTCAAAAACTTAGTTTGCTTCTTTTTCTTCTTTTCCAGATACCATGAAGAAATTGTTCTGCTATTATAGCTACTCTCTGTCATTTTGCAAATACTGGTCACTTCTGTGTCTGTGCTCTTAAAACAGCAGGGCTTTGGTATGTCTGTGTGTGTGAGAGGATATCCAAGGGAGGGGCTACCTCGCTCCTCTCTCTCCTTCTCTAAGCTGTATGTATACTGTGTGTGTGTGTGTGTGTGTGTGTGTGTGTGTGTGTGTGTGTGTGTGTGTGTGTGTGTGTGTGTGTGTGTGTGTGTGTGTGTGTGTGTGTGTGTGTGTGTGTGTGTGTGTGTGTGTGAAGAAGATATGTGTGCCTATAGGGTGAATTCTGAAGGGACGGCTGCCCTGTTTGTCTCCCTTTCCTTCCTAATCACTGAAGGAACAAAAAGAGGTGAAAAATCAAAAGAAAAGTTTCTCTTATATTTCAGTTGTTTTTCTTCCTTCTTCTTTTTTTTGTTGTTTAACTCAGATAAATTTCTTATGTTTTTTTTTCTTTATTAAGTTGAACTCAGATCGATTTCTCTCTCCTCAAATACTGAACAGCTTAACTGTCAAAATCAGAATGCCGCCCACAATTTCAGCTACTTCAGCATGTTTAAACGTTTTAGGATTCTTTATAAACAGGACTCCCCTTTCGAATCCAGATCCGCCACTTTAAACTGCTTTTAATCCAAACACCACTTGACACCTTCCCTGTCTGTCTGTAACAGCACGGATCTTTGGTGTGTGAAATATTTTAGGATAAATTCTGCCACTATTATTGCAGATCCGCCATATTCACCTCCTCGCAGCCATGTCAATTCATTGCTGAATCGCCTTATGGCTTATTCTACCGGAAATTTGACTAAATGGTCTTCTACCAAGATCCACTTTTACCTCAGCTTGTTTTGAAGGTTCACTGATCTGAGCAACTTAAATAAGCCAAATCAAATTTAATTATTTAAATTAGTTTTACTATGTCCAGGGACGGACTGGGGCTAAAAAACAGCCCTGGACTTTATCCCAAATAGGCCCATCATCCGGCCATTCACCCCTAGCAGTGCGCAACAGACACTAGCAAGGATGTACTATGCCACAATACTGTTAGATTATCAGACAAGGTATTCACAACAAGTGACATCTCAAAACCTATGGCTAGGCCCTATTAATTCAGTCTGTGACGCTTTCACAAACAACCACCAGGTCTTTGCCAATTCCACAATAATAAACACAAATAGGCTATGAAAGACAAGGAAAAACTGCACTCTGATGGAAGACAGACAAAGTGCAAGCTAGGATTTTTTGGTTAAACAAAAATATAGTCAATTATTTAGCCCCCTTCCTTGTATGTTAGCACGTTTAGAGTGGTAGCAATGCATGCCTGATGTTTTCCCATTTAATTCAATACCTTAGTCTTCATTCCACCAGAAAATGTGAGCTCACTACAACCTCTCATATACAACAAAGTGAATGAAAGAAATTAAAACCAATGCAATACGATGATGAATGTCCAAAAGATTAGTGTGTGTGTGTGTGTGTGTGTGTGTGTGAGAAAGAGAGAGAGAGAGAGAGAGAGAGAGGTTACAGTTTGACAAGAGTTTAAAGTTTGACAAAAGCACAATGTTTTGTTTTATTGCGAGTGTACACAAATATAAGCAAACACTTTGCAGTTTGAATGATGTCCTGTATGAACAAAATAACGGAGTATGTATTGTTTTTGTTTCCACTGTTCGATCGCGGCATCGCGTCCGGGCCTCTCTCTCTCTCACACACACACACACATCACGTCTCTGTCTAACAGTAGTTCCGCATTACATTAATTTTCGCGCAAGTTTTATTTATTTTTATATCGTGTATTCTCCGTGTAAATTCATGCACCAAGCCGTGACGCCCGTGCCAATTCGTTTTTTTTTTTTTTTTGCACATATAAGTGATCGTATTAGTGTCCCTGCTAGTGGTGCAACGGATCACACAACTCACGGTTCGGATCGACTTCGGATCATGAGTCACGGATCGGATATTTTTTCGGATCAGAATAAAAGGGGGAGGAGACTATTTTTATTTGCTTTCCATTTATTACATGAAAACTTTTGGTGTTAACATAACCTATATGGTTTATAAGTTAACAAGGAACTTTTGGTGTTAAAAAAAATAAAATAAATAACCATCTGAATAAATCAAATTTGGATAAAAACAACCTGAGACATGAAAATGGGCCTGAGGTTTTTTTTTTTTTTTTTAAAGATTAGGATGTCAACATTCTCAGGGAGAGAGTAGACCTCTCACACTTGTCAGCATTGCAATTCTCTTTGTAGGCCTATACACTATTTTATAGATATCATGTTTAAACGCACTACACTTAAACAACATTTTATTGAATTCATTACTTTATATTTATATGGCCTAATACCTACTTTGGATGTAAATATTACGTTGCTCATGCAAATTGCAAAACAGACAATAGACTATGTTAAAATAACAAACATTTTAAATTAAAACTTATGCTTTTCTTTCGTTTTTAATTTTTTTTTACAAGAAATCCTGCAGGTCATAAAGAACTTTGTTTTTCCACCTCCAAGAAAGGACAGGTGCTCCATTATTTCTCCTTGTTTACTTGAAGGCCGTTTTCCTTGCTTTACTCGAGGCAAAAAGCCATGTGTTTACTTTAAAACCGAGTAGACGTTATATTATATGTTATATCTGTGGTGGAATTACTAGATTTTCGCATCGATACATGTTTGTTTTAATGCGGATGCGCTGTCACTTTAATTCAGCGCCAGCACATCAAAAAATAGACTCTGTGCGGAAACGATCAGCACAGCTGTTGTACGGCCACACGCTCCTGGAACGCACTGACGGACCGAAGCCGGGCACGGAAAAAATACGCACCCCATACCCACTGCAAACGGAGTATGTGTGAAACGGGCATCAGCAGGTGCCATGCTCGATGTATGCGCCACTTTCATACGGCTTTCTCGTGCCACAGTGCCCATACTCTTAGAGTTTTGTCCACCACCCTTCTTCCGTCATCATTATATTTTACGGGGAAGCCAAAATGGTCCCATACACGTGATCTGAACAATGCAGGAGGCTTTTCAAGTTCTCCTACTTCTCCGCTAGCCACGGTTGACTGATTAGCATGCCCTGTTCACGTGAATGTGTTTCTCTGAAACTCCGCATCGAGTTTAAAGGTTTAAACGAGATCACTTAAAAAGCAATATCGGCAGAAAAACTGTCTTTTAGTCTGCGATCGCTAAACAATTCAGATTAATCCACAAGTAAAAAAAAAAAAGCGCAATAAATCCGCGGGTCACGTGCGTGCCGAACCGTGGGTCGTGATCCGTACGGATCACGGATCAACTGCGATCCGTTACACCCCTAGTCCCTGCTGTTAGCTGTTCATACTGCGTTATTAGACTTTTTTTTTTTTTGCCGACGGCCGGGTGACAGACCTCGGTTGGACGGCCGTTCTGGACTTTTCCAGAACGCACAGATTGTCAATCCGTCCCTGACTATGTCTGACACATATATTCATTGGCAACACAACTGGCAGTTTCAGTCAATGTCTCTAATCATCAGGCAGACAGAACTATTTAGAAAGAAAAAAGTCTTACCTGATTAGCTGACACAAAAAGATGCAATCCTGTTCATGACGCCAAATTGTAGACTTAAAAAAATTTCCCCCGTGGTTTAATTCACAGGACCGGACACCAGTTATTTTGCTAAGAGATTTCATTTTTATTATTTTAAGTTCCTGGACACCCAGTTGGATTTTATAGGTTGCTTAAACAGTGAAATAATTGTTTACCAGAAAAACAGGTTGTTTACGCTATACCTCGTGCTTTAACGTGGCACAATATACCCTTGAACATATGCATAGAGAAACTTGTTGTTCATTGTTCAAAATATGTCTTATAGAGAACTTGTGACTTGTGTCATATGCATTGGTAGGACAACAACAACAATACTTCCTTACAGAAAACTTCAGTCACATGTGCATAATTGGAAAACTTATGCTACATATTCCTGTGTACAAATTATCCCCTCTCCATGTCTCTCACACTTCATGTGCTATAAACTGATTATGAATACTAATAATAATTAAAAAAAAAATTTAATCTACAGAGGGGCTGTCATGTCCTAGTGCGGGTGGACAGTACAGCTAAAGTCTCATATATAATCACCAGGAGGTCTGTGCTCACGCTATCAGAATAGCGAGACAGATTTTTCTCTGGGCTCAGAATATGGCGGCATTATAATACCATTAATAACCGAGCGCACAACTGATGCTTGCTCACGCAGTAAATCGCTCCAGAGAGAGAATAACAGATCTACACAGGAGGAAACGGCAGCCCGCGAGCTCCTTTTAAACCCGCGTGTGCGCGCATGACATCATCTCTGCGCGCAAATCAAGCCCTTGCGAGCTTGGACACGTCATCATTCCCCCACACTCGCGCTCGAGCTTCTATTTTGCTCGTGCAAAAACTTTTTATTTTTGTTTGTCGTGGGGCGGGACTTTACTTATTTCATTGTAACCTGAAATGTCATTGGTCAATCCCGTTTTTCCGGAAGTCAGTTGTGAATGGACGCCTTTTGTAAAACATGCAAAAGACATGGCACTAAAAGACACTACATTTTTCAAAATTTTTCAACTAAATATCCAAACAAATCTAATTATTAAACTAAATTAACCATATAAACTAAATTACTGATCTAATTACTGATCTAAAGCCCACACTGTCACTGTATGATAATTGAAATGAACTGATGACATCACCGTTTTCTCCAGCATGGCTATACGGCTGAATAAAATTGTTGCATTATTTTCCTGTTTAACACTGTAAAGCTGCTTTGCAACAATCTGCATTGTTAAAAGCGCTATATAAATAAGGTTGACTTGACTTGACTTGACTTGACATGGCTTCATCGACGGACCAGATGCAAGAGAGTTAAACTTTATTTACTGACTGATTGCATTATTATATAATATGTCCTTACCAGATACTATATTAACTTTATATATTATTTTTATGGAGCTACTGGGGAAAATGAGAATACATATTGCTGTAGTTCACCGCTACATTACCACTATACTTCCTCTAAATCTATGTTGTTTACCCAGCTACAATTATATCACTTCAGAAATGTGAAAAGTGTCCATTAAATAGTTGTAACGTCTCGGTTACGTATGTAACCCTCGTTCCCTGAAGGAGGGAACGGAGACGCCACGTCGGAGTACCGACGAATAGGAATCTCGCTCGCGAGAGCCAATCTACTTCGAGTGTAACTAAACGAGCCAATGCACATTGGCATGCAATGATTGCACCAGGTGCTCATGCCACGCCGTGCGGGTATAAATGAGACACAGGTGATTGCATCAAATCAGCCTTTTGCTGAGGAGCCGGGTAGGTAGACAGGCACCCCAGCAGGGTACAGAGGACATGGCGACGGGACGTGGCGTCTCCGTTCCCTCCTTCAGGGAACGAGGGTTACATACGTAACCGAGACGTTCCCATTCAGTCGGTCACTCTCGACGCCACGTCGGAGTACCGACGAATAGGAATCCCTACCAAAGCGCCATGGCTTCTGCCCCCATCCAGTGCCCTGTGTGAGCCACCTGAGCTCTCTTACCTGATGAGACGGGGCTCACACCGGGAAGTCCATCACCGCTGTTCCGCATGACCCGCTCAGTGATTATTGGATAACACTGGGAAAGCGTGCCCTAGAGAAGGGAACGCTGCGGAGCCCACATCGTACCCCGAAGGAGTTATGTGGAGTACAATGCTGAGCCAGGAGAAGGGGGCTCAGTCCCACTGCAGGGAAGGCTCTCCCAAGGGAAAGACACGGGCTTCCCGTAGGAGCGACCGTGGAAGAAAATATGGGATCCCCGCAGGGTCACTCATATGGCCCAAGCCCAATACCGGTTCTCAAGGATTCAGCGGCAAGGGGCCTGATGCCAGACGTTCCGCCACGTCCGGCACCGAGGGCGGTGGAGGACTCACAGAGTTTGCTTCTGGAGAATATAAGCGCCGTAGCGCAGCAAGCCGACAAGAGCCGGGGCCTCTCAGTGCTTCTACCCGTTTGAGGTGAGAACACAGGAGGAGACCGGCTCTACACGTAGGCTATAGAATCTAGCGAACGTGTTGGGTGTCGCCCAGCCGGCAGCTCTACAGATGTCTGACAGCGAGGAGCCACGTGCCAGCGCCCAGGAGGATGCAACACTTCTAGTAGAGTGTGCTCGCACCCTGAGCGGACAGGGCACACCTTGTGCTTGGTAAGCCAAGGTGATGGCATCCACTATCCAGTGGGCCATCCTCTGCTTGGAGACAGCCTTTCCCTTCTGCTGGCCTCCGTGACAGACAAAGAGCTGATCTGAGGTTCTGAAGCTTTGAGTTCTATCCACGTAAACCCGCAGAGCGCGGACGGGACAGAGCAAAGCTAGGGCTGGGTCTGCCTCCTCCGGGGGCAGCGCTTGCAGGTTCACCACCTGGTCCCTGAAGGGAGTGGTAGGAACCTTGGGCACATAGCCAGGCCGGGGTCTCAACACCACGTGGGTATCACCCGGCCCGAACTCTAGGCACGATTCGTCGACCGAAAATGCCTGCAGGTCCCCTACCCTCTTGATGGAGGCCAATGCAGCCAACAGCAAAGTCTTCATTGACAGAATCTTTAGCTCTGCTGACTGCAAAGGCTCAAATGGGGCATTCTGAAGTGCTCGGAGCACCAGAGCAAGATCCCAAGAGGGTATGGAGGGGGGGCGAGGAGGATTTAACCGTCTCGCCCCCCTAAGGAACCTGACGACCAGGTCGTGCTTCCCAACCGTCTTACCTTCTACCTGGTCGTGATAGGCGGATATTGCAGCAACATAAACCTTGAGGGTGGAGGGCGACAGCCTACGCTCCAACCCCTGTTGCAGGAAGGAAAGCACAGACGCTATCGAACATCTTCGGGGGTCTTCTCGGCGAGAAGAACACCACTCGACGAACAGGTTCCACTTCAAGGCGTAAGCCTGTCTTGTAGACGGTGCTCGTGCCGAAGTGATGGTGTTAACTACCTCTTGGGGTAAGTCACCTAGAACCTCCGCGTCCCGTCCAGGGGCCAGACATGAAGCCTCGACAGGTCTGGACGCGGGTGCCAAAGGGTGCCCCGTCTCTGAGTCAGAAGGTCCTTCCTCAGAGGAATCGGCCAAGGAGGGGCTGTCGCGAGGAGCATAAGTTCTGGAAACCAGGTCCGGTTGGGCCAGTACGGCGCCACCAGCAGGACCTGCTCCTCGTCCTCCCTGACCTTGCACAGAGTCTGTGCAAGTAGGCTCACTGGGGGAAACGCATATTTGCGCAGCCCCTGGGGCCAGCTGTGAGCCAGGGCATCCGTGCCGAGTGTACCCTCGGTCAGCGAATAGAACCACTGGCAGTGGGACGTTTCTGGGGAGGCAAACAGGTCGACCTGTGCCACCCCGAACTGTCTCCAAATCAGCTGAACCACCTGGGGGTGGAGTCGCCATTCGCCTGGGAGTGCAGCTCGTGAAAGCTCGTCGGCCACACGGTTGCGCACACCAGGGACATGAATGGCCCGAAGCGACCTCAGACACTTCTGACTCCAGAGGAGGAGATGGCGGGCGAGCTGCGACATGCGACGGGAGCGCAGACCACCTTGTCGGTTGATATACGCAACGGTCGCAGTGTTGTCCGTGCGGACCAGTACATCTTTGCCCCGTAACCGCGCTTTGAGGCGGCTCAGAGCAAGATGCACTGCTAGCAACTCGAGGCAATTGATATGCCAATGCAGGTGCGGGCCCGTCCAAACCCCTGACACTGCATGCCCGTTGTACGTGGCTCCCCAGCCCATGGCAGAGGCATCCGTGAAAACCACAGCGTGCCTGGACACCTGTTCCAGGGGCACTCCGGCCCGAAGGAACGAGGGGTCTGACCATGGACTGAAGGACTGGCGGCAGGCCGGTGTGATGCTCACCCGGTGAGTGCCGCGTTGCCACGCCCATCTCGGGACTCGGCCGTGTAGCCAATGCTGAAGCGGTCTCATATGAAGCAGGCCGAGCGGTGTTACTGCCGCAGCGGCCGCCATATGCCCCAGGAGCCTCTGAAACTGTTTCAGTGGAACCGCCATCCTGCCTTGAAACGTGTTCAGGCAGCTCAGCATCGACTGGACACGCTCCTCCGTGAGGCGCGCTGTCTGTTCGACCGAATCCAACTCCATACCGAGAAAAGAGATCCTCTGCACGGGGGCGAGTTTGCTCTTTTCCCAGTTGACCCGAAGACCCAACTGGCTGAGGTGTCTGAGCACCAGGTCCCTGTGTTCGCACAACTGATCCTTGGACTGTGCTAGAATGAGCCAGTCGTCGAGATAGTTGAGGATGCGAACGCCCTGTTCTCTCATGGGCACAAGGGCCCCCTCCGTGACTTTCGTGAAGACACGGGGGGACAGGGACAGCCCGAAGGGCAGGACTCTGTACTGATATGCTCGACCCTCGAACGCAAAGCGCAGAAACGGCCTGTGTCGAGGAAGAATCGAGACATGAAAGTACGCGTCCTTCAGGTCGATCGCTGCAAACCAATCTTGGGGACGGATGCATTCGAAAATGCGTTTCTGCGTGAGCATCTTGAACGGTAGCTTGTGGAGGCTCCGATTCAGGACTCGCAGGTCCAAGATTGGCCGTAACCCACCGGTTTTCTTGGGTACAATGAAGTACGGGCTGTAGAAGCCGGTCTTCATATCGGCTGGAGGGACCGGCTCTATCGCGTCCTTCGCCAGTAGGACAGCGATTTCCGCACGCAGGACATGGGCATCTGCAGCATTCACCGAGGTGAAGCGGACGCCCCTATACCTGGGGGGGCGCCGGGCGAACTGAATCGCATAGCCGAGCCTGATGGTCCGAATGAGCCAGCGAGACGGACTGGGGAGCTCTAGCCAGGCTCGCAGAGACCGTGCAAGCGGGACCATAGGGACCACCGGCGTACCCACGGTGGGGCAGCGAGGTGGAATGCAGGTACCGGGCTGGGGCGGCTGTCTCGTGGAGGCGGCCCGCAGCGAGGTGAGAGTGTGCTGTGCAACACTTACCTGATTCCACAGGTGGGCAGGAGGAACGTGAGGAGGTCGTCCACTGCTGCCCGCTGGCGAAGGGGGAGGATGAGTGTGGTCCGGCGTTTGACCGGCCACAACTCTCCGAGCCCCCTGAGGACCCAGAGATGGAGGAAACTGCTCTTTTATTGAAAATTTGGGTACCGCTGGGGCTGAGCCCAGCGGCGGAACAGAAACAAAACGGAACACAAAATTCTCCTCCCGGCCCTCCTCCGGGGGATGGAGCGGTGCGGTCACCGTCTCCAGAAGAGCAGTCCTCCCCATCTCCGGGTCGCCCGTCTCAGGGCCGCTTGCCCTTGCCCCTGCCTTTGCCACCTCTCTTGGCAGGAGCCTGGACGGGCTGGGCGGCCTGCTTGCGCCCGGCTCCACGACGTCGCTTGGGTGGAGGCTGCTGCTGCGACGCGGGAGCGGAGGCAGACGCAGGCTGCCGCCCTCGGCGACGAGCAGACTGAGGTGCTGCCGGCGGCGGGGTGGAGACAGCAGCTGACCGCCGTGGCAGGATGTGACTGATGGCCTCAGTCTGCTTCTGTGCGGCCGAGAACTGCTGGGCGAAGTTCTGGACCGCGTCGCCGAAGAGGCCGGTCTGGGAGACGGGGGAGTTAAGGAACCTGATCTTGTCGGTCTCCCTCATGTCTGCCAGACACAGCCAGAGATGGCGTTCCTGGACCACCATAGTGGACATCGCACGACCCACGGCCCGCGCCGTAACCTTCGTCGCACGAAGCGCGAGGTCCGTTGCGGTTCTCAGTTCTTGGAGAACTGCGGGATCGTGACCACCCTCGTGCAGGTTCTTCAGTGCCTGGGCCTGATGAACCTGCAACAACGCCATAGCGTGTAAGGCGGAGCCTGCCTCTCCACAAGCCTGGTAGGCCTTTCCGATCAGATCGGACGAGTACCTACAGGCTCGGGAGGGGAGACACGGGTTCCCCCTGGATGTGGAGTTAGGGCACAGTTGCATAGCAACGGCCCGTTCCACGGGAGGAACCTGCGTGTAACCCTTTGCAGGTCCGCCATCGAGGGTGGTGAGGGAGGAGGATCCACTGGGCCGGTTTCGGGCAGTAAAAGGTGCCGTCCACGACCTAGTGAGCTCCTCGTGCACCTCCGGGAAGAAAGGAACCGGGGTGGGGCGCTGAGAACCAGCACGGGCCACCCCGAGAAACCAATCATCCAACCTTGAAGGTTCGGGACACGGTGGAGGGTTCCACACGAGCCCGATCTTCTCGGCGGCCCGGGAAAGCATGGCCATCATCTCCGGATCCGTATCGGGCACAGCGGATCTTCCCGAAGGAGCCCCCTGCGCCGACACGTCATCTCCAGAGAAGTCTGACCCTCCCTCCGATGCAGCGATGGACATCTGATCATCAGGGGGAGCCCCGAAGGATACGGATGGTGCACATCTCGAGGACGGCCCACCACGTTCCAACGGCAGCTCTACTGGCTGCGGAGTGCGTGAGGGATGAGGGTTCCCCGGGGGTTGGTTCCCTGGGGGAAGCGCGCTCACCGTAACCCTCAAATCACCCGTGCTACTGCCTGAAGTAACCCTCTGTGGAGGGTTAGATCGAGGCAGAGGCACGGGGACTCCACCCCTTGCGAGATGGAGTCTAGACCGCAACTCCGAGATGGTCATGTTCCCGCAGTGAGAACATGAGTCATCCACCAACGCTGCCTCGGCGTGCTGAACGCCCAAACACGAGATACAGCGCTGGTGACCATCCCTTGGTGACAGGTAACCACCGCATCCAGAAACACACAGATAGAATGTCATCTTGAAAAAGACGCAAGCTCTATCTGTGTTTGCTCTTTCAGAAGGACGCTCTCCTTGGTGCTGAAGCACGCAGGGGGCGGGGTCGCGGCGACACGGTCAGGGGGTGGGTGCAGCCTGAACGTGCGCGCTCTCTCACACGAAGGCGCTCTCTTACCAGCCGTAAGAACGGCTTTTCAGCGCTCTCCACCTAGCGCACCGAACCAGCTGTGAGAACAGCCTTTGTGATTGCTCTAAACAAACAACACAGAGAGATGATCCGAAAACCACGCGACCGCTGCTGTGCCGTCACACCAACACCGACTGAAGAGATCGCTTCCGAAAGGAGGCTTCCGTCTTCAGTCAGGACTGCGAAGTAGTGAGTGATATCTGGCGTTACCATCTACCACCCGGCTCCGAAGCAAAAGGTTGATTTGATGCAATCACCTGTGTCTCATTTATACCCGCACGGCGTGGCATGAGCACCTGGTGCAATCATTGCATGCCAATGTGCATTGGCTCGTTTAGTTACACTCGAAGTAGATTGGCTCTCGCGAGCGAGATTCCTATTCGTCGGTACTCCGACGTGGCGTCGAGAGTGACCGACTGAATGGGAACTATGATTCTAAATTCAAAATAGTTTCATGTGGCTTTGGATGAAAGATTAATCACTTGTTCATATCAGTAAGCAAGAGTTGTTGTTTAAGATATAATATATTAATCAATGTTAATATATAATGTTGTTAATATATTTTCCATTAAATAAAGTATAAAAGCGTTTCAGCACTTTACCCCATTGAAAGGTTGCAGTTACAGTTACAGTACAAAGCATGAATGATCATACCCCTTTTTTATTAATAATAATAATAAGAAGAAAAAATATTTAAAAATAAGAATCATATTTACAGCTATTTAATAACTTTCCACATTTCTGAAGTTCTCAGAACTAGTAAATAACGGACCCCGGTGCAGCCACAAATATCATAACTATCTATGATAGGCCTACTGTAATTAAGACATATATTCAACAAATGTATTAAAAACAGAAAGATGCTATAGTTTCAGCCTTGTGGCTACTCAGGCCGCGGAAACAATGCCAGTGGGTTCGTTACGCACGTCAATTAATTCCCGGCATTCCTGGTTTGCTTCTTATCTATTAAATAAACAGGCAATTCGTTGATGAATTTAGAAATGCTTTTGAAATTAGAAACTTTGCGTTTAATAAACAACATTTTTTGAATGTAGACAGCGTTTGGAGTAGAATGCATGCAAAGTGGAATGCATGCAAATTAATCTATTCCCTGAATCCAGAGCCTTTGTTGTTATTGTGTTATATATTGTTTACACAAATAAAAGTAGACCGTTTATAGTTTACAATTATGTCTTGAACTTATCTGTATGGCTAAAAATGACGGAGTATTGAGAGTTGTTTCCTGTCATAAAGGAAAAATGCACGTGCGCTTTCGTCGGAGAGAGGGTTAAAGCACATGTAGCCTATTTAGTTTCATAGTTAGGCCATATGTGAAAATATTAGCCTATTATATTATTATTTTTTTTAAATTTCATATGTTGATTATGGAAAGTGAGCAGCATGAGTAAGACGCGCAATATGTCTGGAGACATGGAGTGGGGTCAGACATGATTTTGTTTTATAGAAATGCTTTCTTTAAAGTGAATTTTGCGAATTTTCGGTTTCATCAACGAATTGCCTGTTTATTTAATAAATAAGAAGCAAACCAGGAACGCAGGGAATTAATTGACGTGCGTAACGAACCCACTGGCATTGTTTCCGCGCCCTTTTGAGTAGCCACAAGGCTGAAACTATAGCCTCTTTCTGTTTTTAATACATTTGTTGAATATGTCTCAATTACAGTAGGCCTATCATAGATAGTTATGATATTTGTGGCTGCACCGGGGTCCGTTATTTACTAGTTCTGAGAACTTCAGAAATGTGGAAAGTTATTAAATAGCTGTAAATATGATTCTTATTTTTTATTTATTAATAAAAAGGGGTATGATCATTCATGCTTTGTACTGTAACTGCAACCCTTCAATGGGGTAAAGTGCTGAAACCATTTTATACTTTATTTAATGGAAAATATATTAACCACTCAATACTGACAAAGAATGATAACAAAAAGCTTACACAACAACTCTTGCTTACTGATATGAACAAGTGATTAATCTTTCATCAAAGATGGATGTATGACACATAATGCAGACTCAGACAACTGCCAGTTTGCTTCAGTTCTGGATTTTCTGCAAGATAAATTGTCACCAGGCACATGCCCCTCCACTCTCAGGGGTTATGTGGCCGCTCTATCGGCTTGCCAATCTCTGATGGATGGGGTGCTGCTCGGGAGGCATCCTCTGCTCGCTCGCTTTGTTGTGCCAGGCAGTTGAGGCCTCCAGTAAGAACCAAGATCCCTTCATGGAACTTAGTTATAGTCCTCGAGCGTCTGGTTGAGACCCCCTTTGAACCATTAGAGTCAGCATCTGACAGACTTCTGACCCTTAGAATTGATTTTTCTTTTGGCTACAACTTTCTGCAAGGAGTTGTCAACAGGCACTTGCCCCTCCACCCTCAGGGTTTATGTGGCCGATCTTTTGGCTTGCCACTCCCTGGTGGATGGGATGCTGCTTGGAAGGCATCCTCTGCCTGCTCACTTCGTTGTGCCAGGCAGTTGTGGCCACCAGTAAGAACCAAGATCCCTTCATGGGACTACGGTTCCTTTTTTGACTGTACATCCTGTCACTCTTGAAACCTTCTGCCCTCCGCCGTTGATAACGCCGGATCAGGAGAAACTTCATAGACTGTTCCCAGTCCATGCTCTTCAGGCCTACGTCCACCGCACTAGCCAGTGGCGTAAGTCAGAGCAATTGTTTGTTTGCCATGGGGGCCATAACAGAGGTTCTGCTGCCACCAAACAAACAATGTCACATTGGGTCAAGGATTAAGGGCTCACTCCACCAGGGGAGTCGCCTTTTCTACTGCGTTAGCAAGGGGTGCTCCCTTACAAAGTGTTTGTGATGCGGCAGGTTGGTCCTCTCCGCACACATTCATAAGATTTTATAGCTTGGATGCTCATGCCACTCCAGGCTCTCATGTCCTTGAGTCGACACCACAGGCAAATGCCTGAGGCTTCTTGCGTTCTTGTGCACATCTACACAACCGTAAGGGGTCCAGGCACCATCAAGCACGGCGGCTTCTCGTTTCCATTTGCATAAGCTTATGCAGCATTGAGTGTAGCTTTTGAAAGGGAACACTTGGGGTTACTTAACTGTAACCCTATTCCCTGGATTGCTAGGCTGTGCTGATGATGCTTCAGGACAGGTCTTCAAACAAAGAGATCTGTTGGCTCCAGCTGAAGCTCATCTATTTATAGCCTCATGTAGCAGGTGCGCGTATGACGTCACCGGCCGAGGCTATAAATACCTCTGGGTCAATTTCATTGTCGTGTTTTCTCACTATTTTCACAGCTGGTTATATCAAAGACATTTCCCATTTGCATAAGCTTATGCAGCATCTCGTTCCACTTTACAGCCATTCCAACTGTTTTATTTGGATTTCTAGGAACCAGAAAAATAAATATAAATATATGTGGGTAAAAATCAACTGTGGCTACTGTCAAATCACTAGCCAATTTGGCAGGTTACTTATTATGTTCAGTCTCATTGCTGGAGAAGTTTGTGTAAGCCAAATCTGCAGATTTAGCAAATACTCAACTTGTGAGTCGTCATTGAAGGGGCAGGTCAGATACCTGTGTCTCTTCTTTTATACACATATCATTTTCAATGATTCTTTTTATTATATCCATAACCTGAATAATCAAGGATAATCAAAATAAATATCTCTTTCTCTGCTTTCATATGTAGTCTAGAGATGATTGTAATTCTGTGGGATTTCATACTTTTATATATTTAGTTTAAGGATGATGATTTTGTGGTTTTAAATCTAGTCTCCTCAGCTGCCTGTTCTGACCTCTAGCCGGGATATATGTCTCTCTCTGGCGAAGGAAAGCGATTGCTGTATCTGTGTTTAGGTATTGGGTGTTCTCTTGATAACGGTCAGAACCCACTGACATTAACTAGAGTGTGATGCCCTAGTGCTTGTATGTGTATGCGTTTCACATGTTCTGTGCAGGTTTGTTGGAGCTATCTGATCTGGGCCTGAGCCCCCTCCTGACATGCAGGCGCCCTTTACGGCGTCCGAGGCCAATCTTACCAATCTGGGAGGGGTTTTGCGACAAGCATCCTGATTAAACTACACCATTCCGGCATATCTATATATGTATGAAAAATGTTTAGGCTTTTAGGTCTCTGTAGCCAATCAAGGCTTAGGCCATCTGTTATTGTTGATGTAATCAATGTCCTTGTAACCAGTATAACTGGTGGGCAAAATTCTCTGTAAGGTAGAGTCTGGCCTGCGATTCCACAAGAGACTCTGACGCTGGCTTCTGCTGATGAAACTGCAAACTATTCTTAAGTAAATTTTTCTTTAATTAATCTAACTCCTGACTCTTGGTCTTCATTTTTCACTACTGGTCCTGGGTCCTAAGCTGTTACCCCAACATCATGATATATTACATACAGCGCATTGCGCAGAATCTGCGCATATCTGTCTTACTTGAATAAATAACGGTGGTCTTGTTAATTTGCATTGAAGCAATAGAGCTCCGGAGGTTGACGTCTCGTAGCCTAAACTCCGCCATTTTGGCAGGCAATCAGGGGAGCGCTAGAGCAGCTGTAGCATTGGTATCTATAAAATAATTTAAAACCAAACTGGTTTCAACTGTTTAAACCTTACCATTTCAACATGATGGACAGCTGATGTGCGCCAGGATGCCAGAACAGGTGGGGGAAAGCAAAGGGGAAATCTTTTTATCGTAGTAAGTTGTTAAAATGCCGCAAATTTCAGTTTCATTCTTAACTACATTTGGCTCAAGTAACTAATGATAAAAATAAGTTCCCATTAAATATGATACTTAATCATGAATAACATAAGTGCTTTTATATATAAATAACATTCAGAAACAATGGCTATTTGAAACGAAATTAGGATCAATAAATAAATACTGAAACAAAAAAAATAAGAAATCGCATTCATTGATTATGACTCATTTTATTTATTTGAAACGAAATTAAGGATCAATAAATAAATACTGAAACAAAAAAAATAAGAAATGGCATTTATTGATTATGACTGATTTTATGTATTTGAAACGAAATTAAGGATCAATAAATAAATTCTGAAACAAAAAAAATAAGAAATGGCATTTATTGATGATGACTGATATTATTTATTTGAAACTAAATTAAGGATCAATAAATAAATACTGAAATAAAAAAATAAGAAATGGCATTTATTGATGATGACTGATTTTATTTATTTGAAACACAATTAAGGATCAATATATAAATAAATACTGAAACAAAAAAAAGGCATTTATTGATATGACTGATTTTATTTGACATGCACAACACAGACCTATGGAACAGATGCGCACAGCAGCGTGCTGTTTTGGACGGGTTCATGTTAACCGCTAACATATAACGTTAAATTTATTCACGTTTTCTCTCTTAAAATGTAAGGGCATGCAGACCCATATGTCAGCATTATCATATACTACGTGTAAATAATTGAAGTCTGTCATGTAAAACAAGAGAGTATTGATGCAGTTCAGTCTGCCTGCTATTCTATCTGTTAATGTTACTCCCGATCGGAGGCTTCCACAAATATTTAGTTTATACGTATATGTAGGCTTCAACTAAGTTTATTGGTGAAAAAATATTTAGTAGTGCATAAGTTGTAACTTGGTGCCCATTTACGTCAAACCTAGGCTAGTTGTAACTTGCGCACAGCTGGTGCAACATGTGTCCTGACAGGAAAGCCTGTTCCTTTATCGATACACGTGAAAAGCACCCGGGGCCATTATAGGGATCTGTTATGTTTAATCTATTAAGTTTTGCTATGTACAAGTCTATGTCTTTTGAATTAAAGTGCGAAGTGAACTCCATTGCCTGTTCCTGCCTGCCAAAATGGCATCGTAAACAGAATGGGTCACGTGACCTCCGGAGCTCTATAGTGAAGTTTAAAAGAACAAAATAATGTGGCAATACTTGCTTGGGGTAACTAACCCCTGTGAAAAAAAGGAAAGACCCGCCAAGCAATGAAGGAAACCAAGAAAAGAAAATTAGAAGTTTTAATACCAAGTGGCAAGCTGGGCACGAGTGGCCCATCTTTGAATCAACACATAATGTAATGTATTTTGAGGACTGCAGGACATGCGCTTTGGAAAAACACAAAACAAACAATTTTGTACTGTATTGATCTTTCCACCGAAAATACATTTTTGGGGATGAGGATGAAAGAGGAAGGCAGGAGATGGCTGGATGACAGGATTTTGTTTGAATAAGAAATGAATATGAAATCCAAATATTATAATTCCTTCTTGTTCCTTTCTTGGACCACTTTTGAGAGATACTGACCACTGCAGACCGGGAACACCCCACAAGATGCTCTGGCCATCACAATTTGGCCCTTACGCTTGCCCATTTTTCCTGCTTCTAACACATAAACTTTGAGGACAAACTGTTCACTTGCTGCCTAATACATCCCACCCACTAACAGGAGCTGTGATGAAGAGATAATCAGTATTATTCACTTCATCTGTCAGTAGTCATAATGTTATGCCTGATCAGTGTGTGTGTGTGTGCGTGTATATAATGAGTTGTGTATACACTAGGGATGTGCATCTCCATAACTGAGGCCGATGCGATACGCATCTCGATGTATAGCCAACGATACGATGCATTAAAGATACATTAAGCAGCTTGCGATACGATACGATACACCCCTGTTACGATGCAGTGCGATCCGATTTCGATTCAATTCAACACGATTCGATGCAGTATGATGCAATGAAACAAATATGATGATATGCATTGGAGTATGTTACAGATACTTTTATTTCTTTGTTTCAGACAACAAATCATAAATTAACTTAAGTGCCTTCTGATTTGTAGTGCATGAACCTTACAAAAATAGGCTTTGGTAATGCAAAAAAAAGATAATTTTTTTCCTGTTCTGTCTCCAATTAAACTTTTAACAGCTCAAACATTTAACAGTGAAACAATTTAAGGATGCTGCTCAGAGATAAACTGAAGAAATGTTCCATAATTTGCTAGCAGATGAATATGCTTTCAGCAGACAGGCTTACTCAGTGAACAGAAAATAGCACCTGTTTTGACATAACCAATAATAATAATAATAATAATAATAAAAAACTTTAACAGTTATTTTATAACTGTATTCAAATGTAAAAAATAAAATAAAATAAAAAACTAGTATAGGCAGTCACAGGCTGCTGTAAACCAGACTCATCAGATTAACACTAAATTTTACTTAAATGTCCTCTTTTAAGGTTTTTCTTAAGAAATATCAGTTGATCCACATGATCAGAATGAAGCAAACTGTGCTTTGCTGTAACTATATCTCCAGCTGTGCTAAACACTCTTTCAGAGGGTACACTTGTAGCTGGGATGGAGAGGTAACTCTTTGCCAATGCTGAAAGCAGTGGAAGATCCATTTGTTTTTTCCACCAAATCATCAAATCAAATCAAATCACTTTATTGTCACACAGCTATATGCACAAGTGCAACAGCAGGTGAAATTCTTGGTGCAGTTCCGAGCAACATAGCAGTCATGACATGACATGTACAACATTTAAAGCAGCATCAGATTGCACATCTGATGCGCCCACAATTACTCACAGCACAGTATACACTACAATAAACAATAAATAATTTACACAATGTGAGTGTAGTTCTCACAGCTTTAACCAATATACACATACTTACAATATACATATACTTTAAACAATATACACTAAACATACATTAAACAGTATACATTAAGCTATAATAATAATAATAATATACAATGTACAGTATACATTATTATTCACAGTAGAGATCCAATTATGTACAATAGGTGCTATATGATAAATGATAAATAATAAATGATACATAAATGTGTATATAATGTGTGTGTATCTACAGTGGGTTGTGATATTCTGTCCAGTGTGTGTTATGATCCTGATGGATCAGGAGTTAAGTAGTCTGATTGCTTGTGGGAAGAAGCTGTTCTGGAGTCGGCTGGTGCGTGTTCTAATGCTGCGGTACCGTCTGCCTGATGGCAGCAGTGAGAGCAGCCCATGGTTCGGGTGGCTAGAGTCTCTGATGATCCTCTGAGCTCTCTTCACACACCGCCTGGCGTAAATGTCCTGGAGGGAGGGAAGCTCACCTCCGATGATGCAGCTGGCCGTGCGCACTACCCTTTGCAGGGCTTTGCGGTTGCGGGCGGTACTGTTGCCGTACCAGGTGGTGATGCAGCCAGTCAGCAGACTCTCTATGGTGCAGGTGTAGAAACGTGTGAGGATGTGGCGGTTCATTCCAAACCTCCTCAGCCGTCGCAGGAAGAAAAGGCGCTGATGAGCCTTCTTCACAACGGCCTCGGAGTGGACGGACCATGAGAGTTCCTCTGTGATGTGGACACCGAGGAACTTGAAGCTGCTGACTCTCTCCACCGGTGCTCCATCGATGGTGATGGGGCGGTGTTCTCTCTCATTCCTCCTGAAGTCGACCACCAGCTCCTTGGTCTTGCTGACGTTGAGGGAGAGGTTGTGCTCCTGACACCACCGTGTCAGAGTGTGCACCTCCTCTCTGTAGGCTGTTTCATCATTGTCAGTGATGAGACCTACCACCGTCGTATCGTCAGCAAACTTGATGATGGTGTTGGAGCTGTGGGTAGCCACACAGTCTTGTGTGTACAGGGAGTACAGGAGTGGGCTGAGAACACAACCCTGAGGGGCTCCAGTGTTGAGAGTCAGTGATGAGGAGATGTTACTGCCCATTCTGACCACCTGGCGTCTGTTTGACAGGAAGTCCAGGATCCAGCTGCATAACAGGCTGTTTAAGCCTAGAGCCCGGAGTTTCATGTCAAGTATGGAGGGCACAATGGTGTTGAATGCTGAGCTGTAGTCCACAAACAGCATTCTCACATATGTGTTCCTCTTTTCCAGGTGGGAGAGAGCAGTGTGTATTGTAGATGAAATGGCATCATCAGTGGAGCGGTTTGTGCGGTATGCAAACTGTAGTGGGTCCAGTGAGGGGGGGAGAACAGAGCAGATGTGGTTTCTGACTAGTCTCTCAAAGCATTTGCTGATGATGGGGGTCAGAGCAACAGGACGCCAGTCGTTTAAGCAGGTGGTTTTTGACTGCTTAGGTACAGGCACAATGGTGGACGTTTTAAAGCATGTGGGGACCACAGACAGGGAGAGGGACAGGTTAAAAATGTCCGTGAAAACTCCAGCCAGTTGGTGCGCGCACGCTCTGATCACACGGCCGGGAATGCCGTCTGGACCCGCGGCTTTACGGACGTTCACCCGCCGGAAGGATCGGGTTACATCCGCGACAGATACGGAGAGTGCACTAACCTCTGTATCTTCAGCCGCGAGCTCTCTCTCCGCGAGGGCGGTGTTAGTTCCCTCAAAGCGAGCATAGAAGGTGTTGAGCTCGTCCGGGAGAGAGGCAGCGGTGTTCACGGTGGAGTTTGTGTTCCCTTTATAGTCCGTGATGGTGTTAATTCCCCTCCACATGCTTCTGGAGTCGGTGGTGTTGAACTGTCCTTCAATCTTGTCCCTGTACTGCCGTTTTGCTGCTCTGATGGTTTTCCGGAGGGCATAACTTGCTTGTTTATGCTCCTCCGCATTACCGGAGTTAAAAGTGGAGGACCGCGCATTGAGTGCCGCGCGAACATCCCCGTTTAGCCACGGATTCTGGTTAGGGTACAGCCGAATTGTTTTGGTCGGAACAACGTCATCTACGCACTTCCTGATGAAACACGTTACGCTATCAGCGTAGACCTCGATGTCGTCATCAGAGGCCGACCGGAACATCTCCCAGTCCGCGTGATCAAAACAGTCCTGTAGCATAGAATCTGATTGGTCCAACCAGCACTGGATGGTTCTGAGGGCGGGTGCTTCCTGTTTGAGTCTTTGCCTATATGCGGGCAAAAGGAGGATGGACGCGTGATCTGATTTGCCGAATGGTGGGCGTGGGAGTGATTTGTATCCATCCTTGAAGGGGGAGTAACAGTGGTCTAAAACACGGTTCCCTCGCGTGTTGAAGCTAACATGTTGGTGGTATTTAGGTGCGATGCGCTTGAAGTTGGCTTTGTTAAAGTCTCCAGTCACAATAAACGCAGCCTCAGGATGCGCGGTTTCCTGCTCACTCACTGTCCTATACAGTTCCTTTAGTGCCCGGTCTGTGTCGGCTTGCGGGGGAATATACACAGCTGTGATGATGACCGCGGTGAATTCCCTCGGTAGCCAGAATGGTCGGCACAGAAGCATGAGAAATTCCTGATCAGGAGAACAGAAAGACTTGATAGAATGTACGTTCCTCTGATCACACCAGGATCGGTTGATCATAAAACATACACCCCCGCCTTTGCTTTTCCCTGAGAGATCTTTTTCTCTGTCCATCCGATGCACGGAGAACCCCGTGGTTTCGATGGCCGAATCTGGAATCTCAGTGGACATCCAGGTTTCTGTAAGGCAGATAATGCTGCAGTCCCTCGTGTCTCGCTGGAAAGAGATCCGCGCTCTCAGCTCACAGAGTTTATTGTCCAGAGACTGAACATTAGCCAGTAAAATACTGGGAAGCGGGGGTCGGTTTGCGCGGCGTCTTACTCTGATAAGTACGCCGGCTCTCTTCCCTCTTCTCCGGCCGCGTTTGCGTGGTCGGGCCGTCCAGACAAAGGGTTCCGCTGCTGTGTTTGTAAGCAGCGTGTCGTCACTGAAGAATTTAAAGTCCGGTTTTCGGTGTGCGATTGCCGAACCAATGTCCAAAAGTGTCTGTCTGTCGTACTTAGTAAGGCAGACAACATCCAAGACGAAAAACATAAAAACTATAAACAGAACAAACAAAAAACTACAATGTTTCACCGGAGCTCTCGACGTAGCAGCCATCCTCGGCGCCATCTTGATGAGACGTAACTGCAGCCGTAACTGCACCACTGCAGCACATCACCACTCAAACCTAAAGAATCCCTTTCTCTGTACTTTAAAATTTAAAGTACAGAGAAAGTACAGAGACGTAACTGCAGACGTAACTGCACCACTGCAGCACATCACCACTCAAACCTAAAGAATCCCTTTCTCTGTACTTTAAAATTTCCTCCTTAGCTCTCTCCCTTGTGCTCTTTGTCGTCTGTGGTCTCGCAGTGTGGAAATCCCCAAACATCTGGTCCAAGGCCGTTTTCTTCTTGGGAGGAACATCATCTAAGAACAAAAGAGAAGAGGGGATTATCAGTTGTGTTGAAAAAAATATATCAATCAATCAATCCTATACCACAAAAGCAAAACATTTGACATACAGTATTAGACTAATAACACATGCATCTCCAAATCAACATACAGTAGCTTTATTACTTGTGCCACAGTTCCTAAACTTCCTATTATAACAAAGCAAACCTGTCTCTTCCTCTCTGTGGGGGCTCCTCCTGTCACCTTCTGTTTCAGCTGCCTGACTCTCATTCAGTGTGTTCCTGTCCCCTGCCTGACAATAATTATTATAATCCAAAGACCAACTGTTAGATTTCCTTAAACTAGACATAATTTAAAGACACAGGTAAATAAATTTAACAAATGGATACATGATAGAGAGGTAGAGTGAGTGAGTGAGTGAGTGAGTGTGTGTGTGTGTGTGTGTGTGTGTGTGTGTGTGTGTGTGTGTGTGTGTGTGTGTGTGTGTGTGTGTGTGTGTGTGTGTGTGTGTGTGTGTGTGTGTGTAGCTTCAGTATTCTGAGTATATTCTTACCTTTTCATCCATCTTCACCACCTCTGTAGTTAGCTTCATGAATATCATGTCCTTGGTATCACTGTCATCCAGGAAAGCCAGGTCTTTGAAGCGTGGATCAAGGGCTGAAGAATAGTGTAGGAGGTCTTGGAGATATGTATAGCGACCATCAAAGTCCTCTCTGAATCGTTCCTTCATCTGGGAAATTACTGGTAGATCACTCTCATCTGCCTGGAAATGTTTCTGTAATTTGGCCTGGATTGGGGAGATCATCGAGATGGTGGGGTTTTTTTCCTCACTGAGGAGTGTGGTTGCCACTTTCAGAGGGGACATCAATTTGATGACCTCTTGGATTAACTTCATGTCTTCCTCTGTCATGCTGGCCATGTTTTCTCTCCTCTTTATCTTCTTTGACAACAGTGTGTTCAATACAGCAGGCTGCTGCTCCCAAAAACGTTCCAACATGTCAAAAGAACTGTTCCATCTTGTGGAAACATCATGGATTAGTTTGTGGTGTGGCAGCTGTAACTGGGCCTGCGTTTCACGCAGAACTTCAGTAGCTTTTGGGCTCCTGCGAAAAAATGTTACCACCTTCCTCACTTTTGCTAGAAGCTCTGACACCCTGTCTACCTTGAGGGATTTTTGCGAAGCCAAATTAAGTGTGCGCGCGATGCATCGCACATGGGGGTCCATCTCAGCACCGACTCCAGCCACTATCATGTTTCTAGCATTATCAGTGACCAACGCTGTTTGCTTGTCATTGATGTTCCACTCGCGGCAAACGTCCTGCAGTAAAACTGCTAGATTACTCCCCGTGTGAGCCTCATTAAATACTCTAGTCTGTAGAACGTGGTTTTGCAAAACCCATTCGTCATCAATATAGTGTGCTGTGACAGTGATATATGAGTCAGTGGCGCAAGACGTCCAGCCATCAACCGTAATTGCAACTCTTTGGGCACTGCTTAATGACTCGGCTATCACTCGTCGGACTTTGTCATACAGAATAGGGATTTGTTTCTCGGAGAATAGCTTCCTATCTGGTATGTGGTACCTCGGCTCCAAGACGTGGAGGAGGTATTGGAAGCCCTCGTTCTCTGTAACGCTGTAAGGCTGAATGTCTTTACAGATAAAAAAGGCAATTGCGTCGGTTATTGCCTTGGAACGAGCAGAACTGTTGGGCAGCTGCGATTGAAAAAAAGTTTTGATCATTTGCTCACCCGGCGTCCCGCTAGCAGTAGCAGCTTCAGCTAAATCCGAGTGAGAGGAGGAGGAGGCCGGTGTCTCCAAACTCACACCGTGTCGGCGCTTCAAGTGTGTTGTCAGATTCGTCGTGCTGCCTGTATATTTTATAGTGGTACGGCATATTTTACAAATTGCATGGGTTTTATCAAGATTTCCAGCTTTCTTATAAAACCCAAAGTGTTTCCACACACTGGATTTGTAATTACTTGGTGGAGGATGCAGCTGCTCTACCTCTGCCATGTTAATCTATGCTCTATGTGACTTTCTGGACACGCCCGGGTCTCTGTAGTGTTGTGATAGGCTACGTCATATTCACGCAACAGTGAAGAGAGACGTGCTTGAGAAACAGTTTAGAGGGGAGAAAACAATCTAAAAATATTTTTCACTTTCTAAATAATGAAAGTATAGTATGTCTACTAATAATTATAAAGAAATAAATCAGGTTTTACCAATGCAGATATGTTAGAAACGATGCATCGCGATACAAATGCCAATTTTTATCCGATGCACACTTTTTAAACCGATGCATCGCATCGTTAACTTTTTAAGCCGATGCACCGAGCGAATCGGGGAATCTTCCCATCCCTAGTATACACTCACCTAAAGGATTATTAGGAACACCATACTAATACTGTGTTTGACCCCCTTTCGCCTTCAGAACTGCCTTAATTCTACGTGGCATTGATTCAACAAGGTGCTGAAAGCATTCTTTAGAAATGTTGGCCCGTATTGATAGGATACCATCTTGCAGTTGATGGAGATTTGTGGGATGCACATCCAGGGCACAAAGCTCCCGTTCCACCACATCCCAAAGATGCTCTATTGGGTTGAGATCTGGTGACTGTGGGGCCATTTTATTACAGTGAACTCATTGTCATGTTCAAGAAACCAATTTGAAATGATTCAAACTTTGTGACATGGTGCATTATCCTGCTGGAAGTAGCCATCAGAGGATGGGTTCATGGTGGTCAAAAAGGGATGGACATGGTCAGAAACAATGCTCAGGTAGGCCGTGACATTTAAACGATGCCCAATTGGCACTAAGGGGCCTAAAGTGTGCCAAGAAAACATCCCCCACACCATTACACCACCACCAGCAGCCTGCACAGTGGTAACACAAGGCATGATGTATCCATGTTCTCATTCTGTTTACGCCAAATTCTGACTCTACCATCTGAATGTCTCAACAGAAATCGAGACTCATCAGACCAGGCAACATTTTTCCAGTCTTCAACTGTCCAATTTTGGTGAGCTCGTGCAAATTGTAGCCTCTTTTTCCTATTTGTAGTGGAGATGAGTTGTACCCGGTGGGGTCTTCTGCTGTTGTAGCCCATCCGCCTCAAGGTTGTGCGTGTTGTGGCTTCACAAATGCTTTGCTGCATACCTCGGTGGTAACGAGTGGTTATTTCAGTCAAAGTTGCTTTTCTATCAGCTTGAATCAGTCGGCCCATTCTCCTCTGACCTCTAGCATCAACAAGGCATTTTCGCCCACAGGACTGCCGCATACTGGATGTTTTTTTCTTTTTCACACCATTGTTTGTAAACCCTAGAAATGGTTGTGCGTGAAAATCCCAGTAACTGAGCAGATTGTGAAATACTCAGACCGGCCCGTCTGGTACCAACAACCATGCCACGCTCAAAATTGCTTAAATCATCTTTTTTCCCATTCTGACATTCATTTTGGAGTTCAGGAGATTGTCTTGACCAGGACCACACCCCTAAATGCACTGAAGCAACTGCCATGTGATTGGTTGATTAGATAATTGCATTAATGAGAAATTTAATAGGTGTTCCTAATAATCCTTTAGGTGAGTGTATATGGCAAATATATGTTGACTGAATCTTTTCGATTTTGACATCAGGACTTTGTGTTCTATGCACCACGACTGCGAATCAACAAGCGCATCCTGGCTCTGTGTATGGGCAACCATGAGCTGTACATGAGGAGGAGGAAGCCTGACACCATTGAGGTGCAGCAGATGAAGGCTCAGGCCAGAGAAGAAAAACACCAGAAACAGATAGAGAGGTGACAATTAACACTTTATATACCATCATTTGCATAAACTTTCTATGGTTTAATTTAATGTTCTTCATAGTTTTTTTTTTTTTTTTACAAAATTAAAAGATACTGAAATGCTTAAATGATAAATTGCACAAACACAATTGTAGTTCATCATAATGTGGTTTCATAAACTATTACAAAAAAAATAATGTTCAATCCCAATGATGCAAACCTATCACCTGTCATTTTCTGGGGAACATCGATGTTTTAAAGTAAAAGTAGGTAATTTGTGTGATTTGTGCAGCTCCCATTATTTTTTGAAAGGAGGAAGGAGGATGGGCTGTGGCGGGAGGTTTGGCAACGACCAATGACATGAGAGCCACGCCTTTTGAGTTATTTTAAGCCTAAACAAACTCCTAGCTTCAGTGCTTGAAGCCTATCAATATTGGTATTGTATTTTTACAGTTGTTCTGGAAATAAATTCTTAATTATTAAATGATGCTCAATCATTGGTCATACAAGTTAGTTTGCATTATTTATATATATATATATATATATATATATATATATATATATATATATATATATATATATATATATATATATATATATATATATATAATGTTTTATTTTTTTATTTTTTTACCCATTGGAGCTTGCTAGTTATCAAAATTAGATTTGTTTACATTGAGGACAGATGAAGATCTCAAAAATAGTATTGGCCCAAAAGTTGTATGAACTTAAACATTTCTAAAAAGTTACTATGGTTGCTATGCTTCGGTGTATTGCTATTAAAATGGATAGTTCAACTAAAAATGAAAATTGTGATTTACTCAACCTCATGCCATTTCAAACTGATAAGGGTTTCAGAACACTAATGAACATATTTTCATTATTCATATAATTTTCAAGCTTCAAAAAGAAGTTAATAAAACCATATGAACTGAGTCTTTGAATCTTAGTCTTTAATTTTTTGAAGCGTGATCATTTTTGTTACATAGACTTTCAATGCTATACAAATTTTTTTCTCGTTCCATTTTTTCTGAAGCTTAGTCATTTTTAGGTTTTGTTGTATAAATCATTTTTGAATGCATCCTTCTCTGTCTCCATCAGAGCTCAGCTTGAGAATGAGAAGAAGAAACGAGAGCACGCAGAAAAGGAGAAGGAGAGAATAGAGCGAGAGAAGGATGAGTTAATTGAGAGACTGAGACAGATTGAGGAACAGACGATAAAAGCACAGAAAGGTACAACCGTATATCTGGACTTCACTCATAGTTGATCCTGCCCTCTCTTTCCCTATAATGCTGGGAAGTAGAATACATTGTATGAATAAGAAATGGTGGGTCTCAAATGGTTTTGCTTCATTTTACATTTGACGACCAGCACACTACCAAAATGATTTAAGTATGTTTTTATTTTATTATTATTATTATTATTATTATTATTATTATTATTATTTATTTTTTATTTTTTATTTTTTTTTTGTAACAGTGGTTACACTTTATTTTAATATAAAGTTCATCATCCTCAATAAACCTGTCTCTGCCGTGATGACTCCGATCTTTCGAATATTCCGATCTATTATGACCTCTGACCTGTAAAGTTGCCAGAATAATCATCATACGCTGTTTGTTAATTGGCCAGAGGAGAACTGGCACCCCGACTGAGCCTGTTTTCTCCCAAGGTTTATTTTTCTCCATTAGGTCACCTGATGGGGTTTTTCCACTGTTGCCTTTGGCTTGGCTTGCTCAGTTGGGGACAATACATTTTTCAACTAAATATCCAAATAAATCGAATTAAATCGAATTAACTAAATTAACCATATAAACTAAATTACTGATCTAATTACTGACCTAAAGTCCACATTGTCACTGTATGATAATTGAAATGAGCTAGATGACATCACTGTTTTCTCCGGAACGGCTATACGGCTGAATAAAATTCTGTTGCATTATTTTCCTGTTTAAAGGGGTGGTACAACCATTATTTCGAAGGCTTGATTGTGTTTGTGGGGTGCACTGTAACATGTGTTCATGCTTCGTTTTTTGAAAAATTGCGTTATTTTTCATATATTTTACCTTTATTCTATACTGCTCTGTCCCTCCTTGTAAAAACAGATGGTTTTCGGGTTCTATGAAGCCGGTCCCTCAAAAATACGCAATGGGCTCAGATTGGTTAGCTGTCCCAGTGTGTTGTGATTCACTAACCACCTAGTGCACGTTTCTCGGAAACGTCACGCCCCTTAACTTTACCGGTAGTCTGTGCTTTGGTAGTATTAGAAACAATGGCATCAATAAAACCATACCAATTTGAGCCCGAATCGAACCCAGACAATTTTAGTGAAGATGATCGAGCAGAACCTGTTCAACCTGTTCAGTCCTCAAGAGTATACTGCGGATCTATAGTGATCGATACTAAATGGCACTGTTACTTTTGTATTTTTAGAACGATTGTAGCCAAATATCTGTCGCAAAAACTAACCCAAAACGAAAACTAAACATTGGCTTTACTAGTAGCCAAATCAAACACAGAACCATGTTTAGCATGCCTGTAGATAAACAAGCATGTAGATAAACAATACATAAAAGCTCTAATCAAAGAATAATTTACACTAATTACAAGTTCGCTGTTGAGATTTAAAAAAAGTTTGTAACGTTAGGTGTTTGTCGGATAATGTTAAGTATGAATGAGCATTTAAAGGAACACTCCACTTTTTTGGGACTTTAGCTTATTCACTGTATCCCCAGAGTTGGATAAGTCCATACATACCATTCTCATCTCCGTGCATCCCATAACTCTGTCTGACGCACCCACCGTTAGCCTAGCTTAGCACAAAGACTGGAGGTATATGGCTCCAGCTAGCCTACTGCTCAATAAGTGACAAAATAACACCAACATTTTCCTATTTACATGTTGTGATGTGTATAGTCACAGCGTGTACAAATAACTTAAATGTTAGTGCTGCTGCAAGACGACTTGGAAAATACTAGTCGTTTACATTTTTTGTGCACATTTAAGGTTTTGCTTTAAATATATATATATATATATATATATATATATATATATATATATATATATATATATATATATATATATATATATATATATATATTTTTTTTTTTTTTTTTTTTTTTTTTTTTATTATTATTTTTTTTTACAAAGGCTATGTTTAAATTACTGTCGTGTAAATGTTATATCTTGAAATTAATATATTATTTTGAAAAGTGTATATTTGCAGCAAAACAAAATCATTTAATTTTACCTCAGGTTTTGCATGTGTTGGTTTTCTCTGGCGTTTTCTCTTTTCTCTGGCGCCAAAGACTTCAGACTCCACTCGGGTGAAGGAGGATTTTGAAAGCTTATACAAAACTTTTCCATTTTCTTCCATGTTATGTCAAACTAGTATAACAATTAAGCTTGCTTAGGCTTGTTATATTACTACCGGGGTTAGGCTAGTCATTGCGCACATCCCTACTAAACAGCCTTCACTTTCAGCACTCACTACCGAGCGGTATCTGCCTCACGAGCGGTTAAGCTGGGTTTATACTCGCCGCGTCCGCACGGATGCGCGCGGCAAAAATGAAGCCATATTATGGCTGTTGTGCGCTTTGAGAGCACGAGACCCCTTTGCACTTGGCGCGGCGGTGTGCATGGTGAATCATGTAACTTTCCGCGCGGCTCCGCATCCAAAGATGCGTTGCCATAAAGTGGTATCGGGTGCGGTTGTATCGGGGTAGTTTTACGAGTACGAGTACGAGTACTTCATAACAGTATCGGACCGACACCCGAGTACTGGTATCGGTATCGGTGCATCCCTATCTCTTGCCTCTCATAGGGTTGTCTTCTGAGGAAGGTAATTTTCTTAAACCAGAAAATACCACTTTGAAGTCTCTTAAACAAAAGATGTGTTACCTTCTGAATCCCCCGCCTGAGTTCCCATTTTTTCCCACTAGCTAGCTTTGTTGCAATTTTCAAGTTGGTTGCTGATTCTTCTGTGTTTGGTATTGGAAAGATCTGAGGGATATGAAACAATCTTTATACTTTGCCAACTAGACAGGCATTTTGTAGTACCATACCATTAAAAATTGTCATATGGTTGCCTATTAATGTTGTCCTCATAGATTTATCCTTCCCGATCAGTGTACTGATGTAGATTTAATGATCTTAAAGATTATGTAAATCATTTTGGAGAATAAAGAGAGGTGTCAAAATAAAGTGAAATAATGCTACGCTCTGCTACATTTTGGTTAATATAACAAAGTATGTGTTATACTACATGCATGTCTGTGTTTGTCTAGAGCTGGAGGAGCAAACACGCAGAGCACTAGAGCTTGAACAGGAGCGGAAGAAAGCAAAAGAGGAGGCAGAGAGGCTTGAAAAAGAGAAACAGGCAGCTGAGGAGGCCAAAGCAGTTTTGACCAAACAAGCAGCTGACCAGATGAAGAACCAGGAACAACTGGTATGTATTTCTACTTGGGCATATTTACATGAAAATAAAGAAAAGTTTGTGTAGATATTTGATCCACAACAAGTAATTTTTAATAAATATAATATAATAATTAATAAAACAGTTAATAAAAATAGTGGTAACACTTTGCGGTAAGGGTACATGAATTATAATGACCACTCACCACTTTAGTTGAGGGGCCACACACATGATTGTTTCATGTCTAGTCTGTTTTGCTTGTCTTTGAGTTTTTTTCTTTGTTCGTTTTTCCCGCCACTCCCTCTTCATTGTCATTATGAGTTCATTCTGTTCACCTGTGTCTAGTCAATCACCTTGTTAGCCCTGTGTATTTAGTCCTCAGTTTCCCCTCAGTGTTTGTCCATCGGCATTCCCGTATACTGGTGTTTCTGAGTGTTCCCTGTGAGTTCTGTTATTAAAGTTCCTGTTCCAAGTTCTCCTTCACCTTCGTGAGCTTTGACCTACACACTAGTTCTGAGTTTTCCACGTTTCCCCATGGCTTGTCATGGGGAAACTGACAAGCCATGGAAAATGGGGGCTGTTCATCTTCTCTCCCTGGAGCAGGGAGACCGTCTGCTGGAAACCGATAAACTGGACTTCCTGGACCTTGCGTGGCAGACACACTTCCCTGACTGCTCACTCTGTGTATTTTACTATGCTGGCTTGAGTGTGCAGTCAAAGGCACGTGTTCCAGCGGGCGATCCCAAGGAGGATTTCGCCGCATTCGTGGAGTGGGTACTGGTATCCAATGACTCGCCATTCACCATCGGCCCTGCTGAGGAGGACAGCAGTACCAGTCCCACTCCACGACCGCCAGAGACCAGCCATCCACCACTGACCAAGACCGGCACGAGGGAGTTGCCTGTGCCCGCCGCAGACTGTGGAGACCAGCCTGCCGCGATCGATGAGCCTGAACCCAGACAGAGGTTGAGAGGAGTCATCGCCCTGGAGCCTGGACCACAGCGAGGGTCTGACCAGGTGAGAGAGCCGGCAACATCATGCGTCGAAGAGTACTTGTGGAGCTAGAGGGCTGGGAAAGGAGCCCCGCCAACCACCCCGCCGTGTTGGAAGCAAAGAGGACCTCTGGCGGCTATCTAGAGGAATTAAAGAAAATTTTTGTGGACAATTTGATATACTTTTTTTAGCGCCTCCAGTTTTTCCAGCTGTCCCAAGCTTCTCCAGAGTTTCCTTTGTGTCAAGAATTCCCGCCCAGCCTCCTTCACTCCACCGCTATGTGCTGCCTGTGATTGGCCAACTTTGGGGTCTGACCATTTACCTGTAGGCTATTATGAAGAAGACATGAACATGCTTAATGAAAAACTTTAGTTAATCACATTAATTAATATACTGGTCTAGCCTGTGCATGCATAATGTAATGTGGATTTTTGAATATTCTTTTAATAATTCACGAGTTCACACTTACATTAGCTACATTAAATAGAGTAAAGGTTATGCATATTTGGTGCACTGTCCGGGGGAGGGCTCCGAGCTCTGAATTTTGGCCTGAACCCAGAGTAGCCTATTAATTAGGTTTCATATCTGAATGTGTTCCTCCCAATAAATAAAATAAATAAAACATAATTTCAAGTAATCTTACATGCATGAATTAGACCAATGTTTTTTGTGAACATAGAAAGCATAATGATCATGCGTAATACATCATAATTCATGATGATGTACCCATCTTAGTTAATGTTTTAATTAAGGTGTTGTTCAAGTCATGAATGAAATACTTTGAACTCCTGTTAGTTCCTGATGATTCATGAGATATTAATGCATGTAGTAATGCATAAATCATGCATGAATTAATGTATGAATTCATGATAAGTCATGTACCCTTACCGTAAAGTGTTGTCAAAATAGTTAATAAGATGAAAATAATTAATCAATAACAAGATTAAAAACGTCTCGGTTACGGAAGCTTATGCAGAGAGTGTCAAGCACTGCTGCCCCGCATGACCCACTCAGTGAAACTATTGGATAACACTGGGAAAAGGTGCCCTTTCTATTGGAAATGGAACACTGTGGAAGCCACATCCTGGCCTTTGCCATGACACTCAAAATTGAGCTCAGGTGCATCCTGTCTCCACTGATCATCCTTGAGATATTTCTACAACTTGATTGGAGTCAAGATTGGTAATTGGTGATTGGTAAATTCAGTTGATTGGACATGATTTGGAAAGGCACACACCTGTCTATATAAGGTTCCAAAGTTAAGAGGGCATATCAGAGCACAAACCAAGCCATGCAGTTCAAGGAGTTGTCTGTAGACCTCTGATACAGGATTGTATTGAGGCACAGATCTGGGGAAGGGTACAGAAAAATTTCTGCAGCATTGAAGGTCCCAATGGAAGGAGTTTGGAACCACCAGGACTCTTCCTAGAGCTGGCCGCCCATCCAAACTGAGCGATCGGGGGAGAAGGGCCTTAGTCAGGAAGGTGACCAAGATGGTCACTCTGACAGAGCTCCAACGTTTCTCTGTGGAGAGAGGAGAAGGCCTGTATGGTAGAGTGGCCAGACAGAAGCCACTACTCAGTAAAAGGCACATGACAGCCCGCCTGGAGTTTGCCAAAAGGCACTTGAAGGACTCTCAGACCATGAGAAGCAAAATTCTTTGGTCTAATGAAACAAAGTTTGAACTCTTTGGCCTGAATAGCAAGCGTCATTTCTGGAGGAAACCAGGTCACCGCTCATCATCTGGCCAATACCATCCCTACAGTGAAGCATGAACCCCCCCTTGTAGCATCATACTCAAAAAGACTTGAGGTTGTAATTGGTGCCAAAGGTGCTTCAACAAAGTATTGAGCAAAGGCTCTGAATACTTATGTACATGTGATTTTTTTTTACACGTTTTTATTTTTATTTTTAATACATTTGCAAAGATTTCAAACAAACTTCTTTCACGTTGTCATTATCAGTGTTGTGCAAGTTACTTCCAAACTGTAATACATTATAGATTACTTGTTACTGTTATTTAAAAGTAATAATTTAGCTTACAATATTACTGTCTCGGAATACTGTCTCCTGTATTACTTTTGAGTTACTTTCACCAAAATAACTACAGAAGTAGAACTTAACATTCTAAAATGACAATGTAGGTTACTACAGAGCATTGCACATCCAGTAGAAGGCGATATGATGTAGCATAATGACTGTGAGCTATTCACACTAACAATATAGCATATAATTGGCTAAGTGAAGCCTCAAGATAATGCAAGAAAGGATGACAGACAGAATCACAAACGATCCAAGTCTGTTATGGTAGGGGTGAAGTGATTATCTGGCAATATCTGGAAATAGGGTCTATATTATATTAGACACAACAGAACTGTAAGTAAACTCTAATGCCATGACAAGATGCACATTTGTTCTTTTCTTATGTTGTCATTATTTTATTATCTTTAAATTCAAGAGGTTCATCCGTTGTGCTATTCTTTGAAACGACAGAGCCTTTAAGCCTTCTTTAGCCTCTTTTCCACTGGCCAGCGCGAGCACATAGGCCGAAATCATGTCTCGCGCCACTCTGTAAAACCCTCCCTAAACACGCCTTCACTGGACTATCATGTCACACAATACAAAGGTACACCAGCAAGAGAGAGATGAATGAAATAAATCGCTATACAAGTAAATAAGAAGCTGTCATTTAGTCTTTATTTACAAACTTGGACACCACACGCGGCTATTAACAGACCACGAACAGGTCAGTCAATAGCCGCAGTTTATGAAAAATATTACAGTTCTGTTGTGTCTAATATGATATAGACCCTATTCCCAGATATTGCCAGATAATCACTTTACCCCTACCATACTCTTATGGTATCTTTTGTTATTCTGTCTGTCATACTTTCTTGCATTATCTTGAGCCTTCACTTTGCCAATTATACAGGGAGTGCAGAATTATTAGGCAAATGAGTATTTTGACCACGTCATCCTCGTTATGCATGTTGTCTTACTCCAAGCTGTATAGGCTGGAAAGCCTACTACCAATTAAGCATATTAGGTGATGTGCATCTCTGTAATGAGAAGGGGTGTGGTCTAATGACATCAACACCCTATATCAGGTGTGCATAATTATTAGGCAACTTCCTTTCCTTTGGCAAAATGGGTCAAAAGAAGGACTTGACAGGCTCAGAAAAGTCAAAAATAGTGAGATATATTGCAGAGGGATGCAGCAGTCTTAAAATAGCCAAGCTTCTGAAGCGTGATCATCGAACAATCAAGCGTTTCATTCAAAATAGTCAACAGGGTCGCAAGAAGCGTGTGGAAAAAACAAGGCGCAAAATAACTGCCCATGAACTGAGAAAAGTCAAGCGTGCAGCTGCCAAGATGCCACTTGCCACCAGTTTGGCCATATTTCAGAGCTGCAACATCACTGGAGTGCCCAAAAGCACAAGGTGTGCAATACTCAGAGACATGGCCAAGGTAAGAAAGGCAGAAAGTCGACCACCACTGAACAAGACACACAAGCTGAAACGTCAAGACTGGGCCAAGAAATATCTCAAGACTGATTTTTCTAAGGTTTTATGGACTGATGAAATGAGAGTGAGTCTTGATGGGCCAGATGGATGGGCCCGTGGCTGGATTGGTAAAGGGCAGAGAGCTCCAGTCCGACTCAGACGCCAGCAAGATGGAGGTGGAGTACTGGTTTGGGCTGGTATCATCAAAGATGAGCTTGTGGGGCCTTTTCGGGTTGAGGATGGAGTCAAGCTCAACTCCCAGTCCTACTGCCAGTTTCTGGAAGACACCTTCTTCAAGCAGTGCTACAGGAAGAAGTCTGCATCCTTCAAGAAAAACATGATTTTCATGCAGGACAATGCTCCATCACACGCGTCCAAGTACTCCACAGCGTGGCTGGCAAGAAAGGGTATAAAAGAAGAAAATCTAATGATATGGCCTCCTTGTTCACCTGATCTGAACCCCATTGAGAACCTGTGGTCCATCATCAAATGTGCGATTTACAAGGAGGGAAAACAGTACACCTCTCTGAACAGTGTCTGGGAGGCTGTGGTTGCTGCTGCACGCAATGTTGATGGTGAACAGATCAAAACACTGACAGAATCCATGGATGGCAGGCTTTTGAGTGTCCTTGCAAAGAAAGGTGGCTATATTGGTCACTGATTTGTTTTTGTTTGGTTTTTGAATGTCAGAAATGTATATTTGTGAATGTTGAGATGTTATATTGGTTTCACTGGTAAAAATAAATAATTGAAATGGGTATAAATTAGTTTTTTATTAAGTTGCCTAATAATTATGCACAGTAATAGTCACCTGCACACACAGATATCCCCCTAAAATAGCTAAAACTAAAAACTACTTCCAAAAATATTCAGCTTTGATATTAATGAGTTTTTTGTGTTCATTGAGAACATGGTTGTTGTTTAATTATTAATGTTGTAAAATTAATCCTCAAAAATACAACTTGCCTAATAATTCTGCACTCCCTGTATGCTATATTGTTAGTAGCCTGGTTGGGCTTACTTGCATTTTTCATTCATTAATGTCTCGTGGTCTTGACATGTACATATCTAAATGTGGAAAAAGTGAACTGCTGTGAATACTTTCCGGATGCACTGTACCTGTCTCCATGGTTAGACAGAGTTCTCAAGGCACACGCTGCTGTCTGCTGGTAACTGAAGGTGGTGAATGAGACCGGCGAGGCATAGCGTCACCCACTGTCATCCTCAACCGTTCAAGCCCTTACGAAAAAAGCAAGACAAACAACGCGCCGACGTAGTCATGCCCTCATGAGAGAACATAAACCACCCACAAACTGTCTCAGCATGCTGAGTGAGGGACCCGCAGTGGTCTCGTCAGGGAACCCCTCACCGCGATCAGGTCACCAAGGCTTATTAGCCAAAGTAGCCCTTTTCTGGTGCACCAGAAGAGGAACTAGATCGGAGAATAGGTGAAGAGACTCCACCCCGTTTGAGGTTTCATAATCTTGACCGCGCATCTACAGTGCAGAGTGATGCACTGGGTTAAATGGCTCAGCACTTGTGAGAAAGGTAAGACAAATAACGTGGCGACGTGGTCACGTTCAGGGATATAGCGGGTGAATTATGTATATATAGTGTATTACGATGTTATGAGCTATATGCCTTTCTCCACTGACGTTCTAAGTTGTTCAAAGCGTTTCTAAGGATACTGATTTTTAGAAGGCAGCTGTCTGTCTCTGAGGTGGTGAACGGGGAACATGGTTTGTGTAACCGTAGCAACATATTATTAGTCACAAATTTTATTTTGTCATTCAACCTTAGAAAAAGAAAAAGCCTAAGAGGTTAATTATTCTTTAATGCAGGCAAAAGCACACAGTAATTAAAGGGTTGAACCCTAAACTATCAAAAGTGTAAAAAAATGAAATCTATACTGCGACAGAAATTAGTCTTTGATAATGTCTAAATATATACATCCAAATGTAATACCAACTAAAAGAAATTATACCTGAAAACGGTGATTTGGCAAACAGTGTTCTCAGCCACAAGTTCTCTCAACCCTGTTTAATAATAGGCCTATGCTTGTGGTAATACTGTGTATTAAATTAAAATTGTATTTATTTATTTAAACCAGATAGCAGTAATCTGCCTATTTTTAACTAACACAAACTTCTTAAATTGAAAAAATTTAATAAAATGTATTTATTTCTAATATTTGTATTATATCATATAGAAATAAAGGGTGTATAATTTATTGTTTAGAAGATATGAAGAAGCCATGGCAACATCGTTTGAGATATCCAATATCCCTTCACAATTTAGCATCTTTAATATATTGTCATCATGTTGAAAAATGTTGGTGTGACTTTTTTTTTTAAATTAAGAAATTAAGAGCCTGATTTTTCAAAAGCCCCACAATAAAACCAAAATAACTTCCTTTTGGTCTGAGATAATGACTGTAAACTAGAAAGTCGTCTTGACATTATTCTGACAAAGATTGAAGCAAATTGAATAAAAATAAGACTGAGATGTGATCCATGTGATCAGCCTCCTACAACTAACAAACAGGTAAAGTTTCATCAAAATCAGTCAATATATGAAGAAGTTATAACACTTCCTGTTTCCCCTTTTTGTGTTTAGGCTTTTTCGTTCTGGAAATACACTATGAGCCTTTGGATGTTTGGGAACTGGACCTCTGTCTCCTGGCTATTTTTCTGGGAAATTGCACGATGCCATAATATTTATAAATGAATAGTGCACATATGGTAATATGACACAAATAATCCAGCGCCAGTAACTGAAAAATGTCTGGTTGACATACCAACGTAGGTGGCGGTATTGCACCTCAAAGCAGGTGACCTTTTGCCACCAAAGGTCTCGTTGGTGTCCTGAGTTATTTATAACTGTGTCCTTAATTGTCTACTGCCTGTAAACTGTTAATGTCTTAAGAACTGTTCCACAGGTGCATTTTCATGTGCAATAATTGTTTATGGTTCACTGAACAAGCATGAAACATTGTTTAAACCCTTTCTAATTATGATCTGCAAAGCTTATTTGGATTTTACAAATTTTATATTTAACATACAGTATCTTTTAGGGACTGTATAGGAGCGTTACATTTTTTTGCTGATTTCATAGACAGAGAAACAGAGAGCACAAATATACACTGTCCTATGACACAGCTACTGTACATCAAATAAAAGTTTGTTAAACCTTATGACTTACCTTGAAATTCTGTATTAAATTATTTTATCTTCCACATTATCTGATATACATAAGTGAGTGCATTTTGATTTGTCTGCCTCTTTGTATTTTGAACTTAGCAATGAATAATTTACTATCAGAAAAAGTGGTTAATTATATACTTCCACTGAGACTAGACCTAGTAAAGACCTAGAAAAACTGATCGTGCTTAGGGCATCAAAACGACCAGCGGCGGGACTGGAGTCAAGTGTATCATCCTCAGGTTCTTTAGTTAAAAGAAAAGTGTAATAAAAGGAATAAGCACATAACCACACAGAGGCAAATGCATGTGGTTAGGATTAGTGGTATATGAGCTTGTATTGAAGTATTTGTGTTGGCATGAGTGTGTGTACATCATGTGTAGTATGTGTACATGGGATATAACAGTGCTCTGCTTGGTCTTTGCAGGCAGCTGAGTTGGGGGAATTTACTGCCAAAATCGCCCTGCTGGAGGATTCCAAGAGGAAAAAGGAAGAGGAGGCAACAGAATGGCAGCATAAAGTAAGAGAGACATATTCCTTTTATGCGTACTTCACATACATGATGCATATTGTCCTCATGGAGAATTTAAATGCCAGCAGTGGATTACAGTCTATTGCAAAGGTCATTTGCCATCCAAATCTGATTAATTAAAGGTCCCATGGCATGGATTTCTTATATAATTTTATAATGTTTCTGAGGTGTACTTATATTGTTAGTATGGTTTTTACATAAAAAAATGTCGTAATTTAGTAATAAAAAGCATTTTTTCTATACTGATATTAGCCCTCTGGCTTGAATGCTCTGTTTGAAGGGTATTAGATTATTTGGCGGTGGGGGCGTGGTTTAGCGAGGTCAACAAGCGTTGCCAGTGAGAGAGACCAGTGAACCAGAGGGAGAGCTGGATAAAGATTGCTGAGAAAGTTATATTGTAACGAGTTAAAGTGAAGTGAAGTGACATGTGGCCAAGTGGTGACCCATACTTGGAATTTGTGCTCTGCATTTAACCCATCCAAGTGCACACACACAGTAGTGAACACACACACCGTGAACACACACCCGGAGCAGTGGCCAGCCATATTCCTGCGTCACCCAGGGAGCAGTTGGGGATTCGGTGCCTTGCTCAAGGGTCTCACCTCAGTCGTGGTATTGAGGGTGGAGGAGAGCGCTGGTTATTCACTCCCCCCACCGATTCCTGCCGGACCTGAGACTCGAACCCGCACCCTTCCGGTTACAAGTCCGACTCTCTAACCATTGGTCCACGTCTGCCCCATAAAAAAGTGTGAGTTTATTTTGTTTGTATCTGAGAGTTCTGAATAAACACGAGTCCCAGCCACGCGACCCTGTCATCTACGAACTTTGTAACATGTGGAATCCCTCTAAACCCACTAAACTATGTTTTTTTTTTACCATCACAGCCGTCGAGATGAACGAATCGTCAAAGTGTTGACTATAGCATTATTTTATGATCTATTCCCATCACATGAACGGCTGCAGTGATGAGCATTGAGTACACAGACAAGTCTGTTGATCATGTGAATGTAGTGATCTTGTCATTGCAGCGCTATTTCTCTCACGAAATGCTTTCACCACAACAGTAAACACGACATCGACAGGAATACAGTAAGAGCTCTGTGCAGCATAACAGTGTCATTCGTTATTATGGCAGTTTGGACAAGTGTGTAGATACACTTGCGACATGTGATTGACAGATCCGAACATTATAAAGAGAGTGCTCTTTGATCGCTCTCTAGTTTAATCGTTTAAATAACAGATTTGTTTCATGCTACTAACAGAAACGATGTGAAGTTGATCGTTTTAGTCACTGGCTTGATTCAGTGATGCTTTACTGATGCATTACGCTTAGGGCATCAAGAAGGCCAGCGGGGGCGCTGAGTATTAAACGATTTCGAAAGAAAGTCTGTGTGAACTTGAATGATTAGCTATACATCAGAAATCACTGATCAAAGATCAGGCATTAATGAACACTGTTACTCACTGTTTGTGGCGGTGCTGTCGAATCCATATGGTAAAAGTCTGTTTGTAAAGCCTGTGCTGACATCGCGACTGATAAACAGAATCCATTTTCTCCTAATTCTCTGGGCGGGCAAAGCAGAGGAAGGAGAGGTAACCTTTCCTCGTATGACAACATAACAGGGAAGATTTCAGATCGGCTCGTCTGAGCTTTCATTTTCTCAAAGGCAGAGCAGGACACCAAGAGATCGGTTTACACCTATCAAAATTTCTAGCTACTTGGGGACTATATACAGGCTAGGGGAACTCATATTAATGTTTAAAAAAATTATAAAACATTAAAAAATAACACAATCAGAACTCGTTACGTATTTCTGAAGGAGGGACTTCATAGAATAAAGGTCATCGCCCGTTTTTAGGACAGTGAAAACAGCGGTATACAGATAAGTAAATTGTGTGAAAAATACTGTGTTTTTTTTACAAGCGAAACATGAACACATGTTATATTGCACACTGTAAACACAATCAAAGCTTCAAAAAGACACGAAGAACGGGACCTTTAAGAATATAGTGCATCATTTTTGCATACCTCTTTTTAAGCAATTTTCACATTAAATGTTTAGCAATATTAGCTAAAAATCTTAAGCTGGCGATGCTTAAATGTTTGAGTCCCCCAGCAAATGGTTTTGCTCAAATTTATTGGTTGGTGTAACACAATATTTTAAGCAATTTTCACATTCAATTTTGAGCAATATTTTCCTAAAAGTTTTTAGTTGGCAATCCTTAAATGTTTGAGTATCCCAGCAAATGATTTTGCTCAAATTTATTGGTTGGTGTAACAGAATATTTTAAGACAAATTAAAGTTATTTCAACCATAAAAGTTTTGTTTACCCAATTATAAAATGTAAGCTAATTTAGATTTACAATTAGCTATACCTTACAAAGAGTGGAAGAAACAACAGACAACTGGTGAGTATTATATTACTTCTTTATTAGACAAATGCAACTTAAAACATTTCTTAAAACATTTTCAGCTTTTTTTTTCTGCAGTTTGTCCTGCACAATTTACAGCTTTAATAGCAATGTCTCTGTGATTTGTTCTAAAATTGTGTTAGTATATTTGAAGTAGTGTGAAGTGGTTCAACAAAGCATACACCATAACACAACACACACAAACCATTGCACACTATTTCAAACATACTAACATCAAATTTTACAACCCTAAAATTACTCAAACACAAGCATATCAGAGAGTTTAGCACAACTCACACATGAAAGTCAATACACATACAAACGCCCCACATTACATAATCGCACAAAGCATACAACCCTACATAGTCAACTGTACATCACACGCAAACACACAAGCATACAACACCACAAAGATAAAAAGCATTTTGATGCTTGGTTATTTAATGTTGAATATTTACTGTTGTTCAGTAATGTATATTTTCAGTCAAATGCACACTTTTTCATTTCTGGGTGAACTAACCCTTTAAGATGTATGCTGTGGAGAACCGTTAAGTGCGCATTTGACTGAAAACATACATTACTCAATAATTTGGGGCTTGGGGTAACTCAGGTTTACAGAACACATCAGGCCAAGAAGGGCAACACATGCATTTTCAACTATGGACAATCCTCCCAGAACTTCAACACCTTATGTTCCTGCCTCTAAAGGATTCCCATCTGGAGAGCCCCCTCTGGTCACAATTTCCAGTGTGTGCTCTTCAATGTCTTGTTTTTCCATTTCTCCATTAGTGTCCTGAAACAAAAAATAAAATATGTATATTGTGCATTGTTTGTTCATAAATGGAAAAAAGTCAGGCACAGTATGAACAAAATAAACAAAATCAACAAGTCAACAAATGTATGAAACCAAAAGGACAAGTTAGAACGTAAAATAGCAATTCAGCAATATTGTAGCTTCTTAAATGAATGGCGATACACAGACCTTTATTCCTAGATGGTTAACTATTCACCTGCTTAATTACTTTATAATACAATGAAAGATGTGTATAAAGCTCACTGATGAAGACATCAGTCATTAAAGGGATAGTTCACCCAAAAATTTTAATTTGCTGTTAATTTACTCGCCCTCAGGCCATCCAAGATATGGGTGATTTTGTTTTCCTTCAGTAGAACAGTAAAAAAGATTTTAGGTGATACTGTTGTCCTTGGTGACTCATGAAATGAAAGTAAAAAAACACAAAAACAAGCCCAAATTGTTACATTGATGTCTTTTAAAGCAAAATGTTCGGTCTGTGCATGAAACTGAACCATATTTACAACATTTACATTTACATTTACATTTATGCATTTGGCAGACACTTTTATCCAAAGCGACTTACAGTGCCCTTATTACAGGGACAATCCCCCTGGAGCAACATGGAGTAAAGTGCCTTGCTCAAGGACACAGTTTGGGATCGCTGCGTCAAGACCGCTGGGATCGAACCAGCAACCTTCTGCATATCAGTTCCATGGTTTAACCCACCGGACCACCATCTCACATCACCTGTAATCCACAGCCTGGGCAAACGGTTCGTTAACAAACTGAGTACCATTTGCCCATGCTAAATATGGTTCAGTTTCTTGAAAAGACCAATCGTTTCGCTTTATAAGACCTCAATGTATCATCAGGAGCCACAGGTATTGATTTGGCCAGCAGCCGCTTGTTTGTCACTCTGAATTGATATTTGACAAATTTGTTTAACATTAATCATTGTATTTTCAGGTTTGTACTTCACACTAGCTACAAAAGTTATCTGACTTAATCCTAAAATGGATTCCTGTATCTATTTAGGCTAACAATACATTGGGGAGTAACACTGTATAGATCAACCAAGAGTCACAATTCGCATATTCAATATATGCACACAGAGATCTCCTACATCATCTTGAAAAAATATTGCAAAAGTTCTTACCTTGACTCTTGAATCTTGTCAGATGATCCAAGGTTTTTCTTTTCATTAAAGAAATGCCTTAAAAATGTAAGAGAAATGAGAGATTAAATTAGCATGAAATAAATACTGATCCTATTAATTTTCTTAATGCATTATCAATTCATCCTTATTCATCCTTCACTCAAAAAAATTAACTTCCACTGTTGTTAGCTGCACTCAAATCATCCTTGTTCACATTACTTAAAAAACTCATGTAACTAAATGTACTTAGATTTACTGAGTTGTTTCTACTAAAAATGAGTATTGTCAGCTTTACTTAATAAGTATTTGTTTGGTCAACTTAACATTACTGAGTGAAACGAACAAACTGGGCAGTGGATCTGTAGTTCCAAGCATGCTTTGCAAGGGACTGCATTAGGAGAGTCAATTTAGGGATTAAAGTGTTATTTTTTCTTTTTCAGTAAAGGGAAATATGTTTTTAGTTTATGTTAGTGTTATGTTCAGTTATGTTGGACATTTAGAGGAGTTTCTGTAATTTTGTGGTTACCATTATGCAGAAGAGTGGTGCCTGTGTTTAGGCTGTGGCCACTCATACACTCATTTATTGGATGGACTTTGTGTTCTCAATTAAGTTAATTTTGAATTTTGTTTCTAAAAATATGCTTTTTGTTATATTTAATAGTTTTCCACTTACACTTGTAGAGCAAGTTAATTTAATAAGGTGAATTAAATCAATAAATGTGCTCACCTAACATAATAAACTTTTATAAATTTAACATAACATTATTAAGTAAACTGCACATATAAATATTATGTAACAGTGACAAATTCAAATGGTTTGTGTTTACTTAAAGACACTTTTTCAGCTTTACTTTACTTTCTTTTGTTCATATAACTAAATTGTTATTTGTAAAAATGAATCAATATAGTTGTGTGGAACCACTTGACGCAGCTTTTTAAAGTAAATTCAACAAATTATTTTTTAACTGATATATTTGGTATTTAGATCCATACCTTTATGTGTTATGAGGAAAATGTTAAGTTTAAAACTCCTTAGACCATATGATTTAATATACACGGATTCTTGCTAAGATACTAACTTATAGTCAATATAGCGACTGGCTTTCATTTGTGTTGTTTGATTAACATAGCATAACGTTAGATATTAATAGAAGATAGAACTATAATGCACAAATTTAAAATGCTGTTGAGTCGACACACATCCCGTTTGCTGTTAACGTACACTTAAGGCATAAACGACTGTTTAGCTGTATGTAAACCTTGTGCGTATTAAGCGCAGTAAGACGAGAAAAAAAAAAACATCCAAGTTCAGTAACGTTAACTTATTCGCGCTGTGTCTGCTGCACAGCGTGCATGCGTGCGCATAAAAGCTTTTCTCAGAACAACAAGCGAATACAATCGTTTGAAAGTTTAAACTGGCAAGGCTATAAAACGCATGTAAAGAGCGTTGTGAATTAACTGCAATGTCAAGCGAGCGTACCTGTCTATCATCCTGTTTTCTACAGTTATTTAACATAACAGGAATGTTTTGGCTATATTCAGAAAATTACATAAAGGAAATCTCTTCTTATACCTCCAAACATTAATAGTTACTTACCCTCGCAGTGGATGACGAACAAGCTTCTCCTGATAGATCTGGTTTTCTAAAATGGCCACCTCAAATTGCACGCTTCATGGTCAGTCAGTTTGCGAGGTACAGCATCACGTGGTAATCTGATGGATCCTAAAATCTTATGTTAAATTGACTAAACTCCAGGTCCCGTATTCATAAAGATTCTAAGAGTCCTCTCAGAAAACGTACTCGGTTACTAAACGTAACCTCGGTTCTCTCTAGAAGAGGGAACGAGTATTGCATAAGTTGCTTACGCATCGGGAAAGCATTCTTTCTTCGAGATCTGAAAAACCATAAAATTATCCTTAATTTTTGCATATTGTCAACGCAGTGCGGCAGCCTGGCAGACCATAGCAGGCTATTCCAGCGTGTCTATTGGCTGCACTGCTGGCAACTGCTGCAGCCTATCGGTGAGCCCGTGTGACGTGGCATCCAATGAGGGCGCTTCGCGCCCCTCTCGCCTCATTTGCCTACAGGTAGGGCGTGGCCACGTGTATATAAGCAGGGCTCACAGGCTGGAAATTCGGTTTTCGTAGTCTGAAGCGCAAAAGCCCGTGGGGCGCACGGCCGGTTACGCAATACTTGTTCCCTCATCTAGAGAGAACCGAGGTTACGTTTAGTAACCGAGTACGTTCTCTTACGAGAGGTTCTCTCATAATGCGTAAGTTGCTTACGCATCGGGAACTCTTTGTCAACGCTGTGCGCGCCGAGCATACAGCATATGTATCCCAGGGAAACCGGGGAAAAACAAAGCTGGAGACAGGTGGCCGGTAGGGAAAACGGGCCAACACTTGTAAAAGCACTTCAGTGCACTGATAGGTGAACACCGCACCCCATCTTGCAAATAGGGGAAGCGGCACTGCCGGTCCCCTACAAATTCACATAAGCACAATACCGAACGTATAACCAGTACGCGAGCGTTGTCTGCGCAGAATCACTGGGCAGAGCTAACAGCCCACTCAAACTGAAAATACTTTAGCCTGCAAGGCAGGAACTTCCATGTTATAAAACCTCACGAATGTAGACGGGGAGGCCCAGCCTGCCGCCATACAGATATCGTGGATGGAAATACCGCTAGCCCAGGCCCACGAAGAGGCCATGCCTCTAGTGGAATGAGCTCTGACACCCAGCGGGCACTGCAGGTGTTTGGAGGCATAAGCTGCTGCAATCGCGTCCACTATCCACCTGGACAGGCTCTGTTTCGAGGCGGCGAGACCTTTAGTGCGCCCACCAAACTAAACAAAGAGCTGCTCAGAACGCCTAAAGGCGGCGGAGCGCGTGACATAAACTCTCAACGCCCTGACAGGGCAGAGGAAGTTGCCACCGTCCCCCTCATCGGATGCTGGCAGAGCCGAGAGGGAAATGACTTGCGCCCTAAAGGGAATTCCGATCGCTTTGGGGATATAGCCGTGCCTCGGTCTGAGGATGACCTTGGAGTCATTCGGACCGAACTCAAGACACGCCGGGCTCACAGAGAGCACGTGCAGATCCCCCACGCGTTTCACTGAAGCCAGAGCTATCAGAAAAACGGTTTTGACAGAAAGGAGCTTTGGTTCCACAGCCTCGAGCGGGTCGAAGGGATGAGCCTTCAGGGCCTCCAAGACCAAGGACAAATCCCAAATAGGAACCGAGGGGGGTCGCGGGGGGTTCATCCGTTTGGCTCCTCTGAGGAAACGGATAATGAGCTTGCTCCTTCCTAGCGCGCGGCCGAGCGTCGTCTGAGCGAACGCTGCGATAGCCGCCATATACACTTTGAGCGTGGAAGGGGACCTGCCCAATTCCAGCAGCACCTGAAGGAAGGAGAGCACCCGCTGGACCCCACATTCCTGTGGATCCAAGCCTTTCGCAGCACATCACTTAGTAAACACAGACCACTTAGAAATATACAGCCGCCTCGTAGAGGGAGCTCTGGAATGAGCGATCGTGTTCACAACCCCTTCAGGCAGGTCAACGGGTATCCGTTGGTCACCCATACATGCAGAGACCAGTGCTCCGGATGGGGATGCTAGACTCAACGCCCTGACATAAACTCTCAACACTCTCCGGCTTGAGAGAGGAGATCTCTTCTCAGCGGAACTGGCCAGGGGGGTGTGTGCGACAGTTCCACCAGCTCTGGGTACCAAACTTGGTTCTCCCAACGCGGTACTATGAGGAGCACCGGGCGGCGCGTCTCCCTGATTTTCGCTATGACCTGAGGTAATAGAGAAATCGGCGGGAAAGCATAAAGCGGGAGGCTGGGCCAGGGCTGGGACAGCGCATCCTCGCTCTTTGATAGGAACATCGGGCAGCTCTGCCGAATAGGCGCCACAAAAGCTGGATTGTCTGGTGGTGCAGGGACCACTCCCCTGGGGGAATGAGGTCCCTGGACAGCTTGTCCGGGCCGACATTGAGGTGGCCCGGCACGTGCGCGGCCCTCAGCGAGGGCAACGAGCTGTGTGCCCACACGAGAAGGCGTTCCGTCAGTCTGCCCAAACACATGGACCTGACACCGCCCTGTCGATTCACGTAAGATACCACGGCCATGTTGTCCGAACGGACTAGCACATGGTGCCCTCGTATGAATGGGAGGAAGCGCCTGAGCGCGTTCTCGACCGCAATCATCTCCAAGCAATTTATGTGGAGGCGTTTCTCCCGGTCTGACCAGAGGCCAAAAGCCGGTCTGCCCTCGAAAAGAGCACCCCAGCCTGAGGTGGAAGCGTCCGTCGAGATAACCTTGCGGTGTGAGATGGCTCCCATCATCACCCCCTGCTGGTACCAGTTGGCTACTAACCAGGGCCTCAGCGCTGACGCACAGCTCTGAGTCACTCTGATTCGAAAGCCTCCGGAAGCCCAGGCTCTGTGAGGCACTCGGGCATTCAACCAGCGTTGCAGTGGGCGCATGCACAGTAGACCCAGCTGGAGCACTGCTGCAGCTGAAGCCATACATCCCAGCATCCTCTGAAAAGCTTTGAGAGGTGCGGTGCTGCCCGGCCGGAAGGACGCAGCCATGCGTCGAACGCGGCGTGTGCGCTGCAGTGACAGGCGGGCCGACATTGCCACAGTGTCCAGATTCAAACCCAGAAATGAGGTTGACTGCGTGGGCACTAATGAGCTCTTGGTCCAGTTGACCGTGAGCCCCAGGCTGTCTAGATGGCTGAGTAGCACTGCCCTGTGGGCGAGGAGCTCGGCCTCTGACTGTGCTAGAATGAGCCAATCGTCCAGATAATTCAAAATCCGCATCCCCTGCCCTCTCAGGGGAGCGAGGGCCGCATCCATGCACTTCGTAAATGTACAGGGTGCTAGTGACAGGCCGAATGGAAGGACGGTGTACTGATATACCTGACCGTCGAAGGCGAATCTCAATAATGGCCTGTGACGGGGTATTATCTTGATTTGAAAGTATGCGTCTTTCAAATCGAGGGAGATAAGCCAGTCTCTCGGGCGAACTTGCGCAAGGATCTGCTTGGTCGTGAGCATCTTGAACGGTCTCTTCACAAGAGCTTTGTTCAGACGCCTCAGATCCAGAATCGGTCTGAGCGACCCATCCCTCTTTGGAACGAGGAAATAACGGCTGTAAAAGCCCAACTCGCTCATAGAAGGGGGAACCGGTTCTATAGCCCCTTTGCACAGCAGCGTCGCTATTTCTGCTCGAAGTAGATGTGCTACTTCCTCGTTCACCCTCGTCTCGGTACACGCAAGGAAGCGCGGAGGGCGACGGGCGAACTGCAGAGTATAGCCTAGCTTTACTGTTCTTAGCACCCATTCTGACGCACCTGGGATGGCTTCCCACGCTCTCGCGTGTGCCACCAGGGGCAGAATGGACTCCGGGCTCTGGTCGCCGCACTTCGCGGGCTCGAGAGCTTGAAAGGGAGGGGCGGGCGCAGTGCGCGCACTTCTCTGTGCTTGGGGCCAGCGGATCGCTTGCGATGGCTGGCTGCCCTACACACGGTGTCCCGGCCACTTTGAGCGGGGAACAGATGGTGTGTGACGCGACGCACAGCGTCGGGGGCGAAGTGTTCATGAGAATGTGTGAGCGCGATTGAGCGGGCACAGCACTCGTGTTTTGAACATGACCGGTTGTGAGGGGCTGTGTAGTAGCACGTGTGGTGCGTGGGCGCCGAGAGGCGGACACGTGACCTAACTCTGGCACTCGAGCGGCCGGTGGCCGCTTTATGTGAGTGGGAGACACGGGATTTATAGTGCTTGGGTGCAGGGGTGAACACAGAAGAGTGGGCACGTTTACTGCATTTGAAACACATACGGCGTGAGCCGTGTAACTAGACATACTGCACTTTTTGTGATTTCTCTGGTTCGCCGTGAGAACGGCGGTTGAAAGCAGGCTCGTTGGCTGCGTGGAAAACATCTACAGTAGCCACGGGAGTGGGGACTGTCAGGCAAAGAAGTTTTAACGGTGGTCCGGCCGCAGCGGGATGCAACCGTCGTTTCTCCCCTCTGGCTAGGAGGACTTTGGAGGCTCGGGCTTCAGCACAATCCTCGGCCGGGGTCCCCGGGGGTGGAGGCGGCTTGCCTCGACTGGAGGAGCGCGATCTAGGGTGGCCGCCCTGTCGTCGCTGCGAGGACGGGGGCCGGGCTGGGCGCCGGGCGGGACTCTGCGCAGGCTGGTCGCGGGGACGGCGTGCAGCAGAGCTAGCGCCAGAGCTGGAGCGTCGAGGCAGGAAGAGGTTCATAGCTTGAGTCGTCTTCTGTACCTCAGAGAAGCGGTCGACAATCCCATTGACCGCTGGGCCGAAGAGGCCGGAGGGGGAGAGGGGGGCGTTGAGAAACGCTGCGCGCTCCGTCTCTCTCATGTCGGCGAGCGTTCTCGTCGCTGGCTCAGGTTCCGGTGGTCGTTGCGAGCGGAGCTTCTTTTTGCGCGGCCCGGCAGGGATAAGCGGAGTGATGTCGTCATCAAACTGCTCAAGTCGAGCCTGCAGGGTCGACATTGAGAGTTCTTCGCACTCGGGGCATCCGCCCGCGTGGAGTGCGGCGGCGGCGTGGTCGCGGCCCAGGCAGAGAGCGCAGATGAGATGGCAGTCTCCGTTGCTGAGCGGAGCGCGGCACGAGCCGCAGTTGGAACGAGGCATTTTTATAAAAACGCTCGTGCTCTTTTGTGAACCGTGTGATGCGGGGCGAGCACACGTGCAAAAAAGGATATGTCGCCAGATAGCTGAGCAGGCACGGATGGCTGAAGGTGGCGAAGGCGGCCGGCTTCTTCAGTCGCTGTCCTGTGCTTGCTGATCGCTAACTTCGACGGCGCCTGTTCCAGATCCAGCAATGCGAAGGGCTTCGCTGAAGATAAGAAAATCGAATTTCCAGCCTGTGAGCCCTGCTTATATACACGTGGCCACGCCCTACCTGTTGGCAAATGAGGCGAGAGGGGCGCGAAGCGCCCTCATTGGATGCCACGTCACACGGGCTCACCGATAGGCTGCAGCAGTTGCCAGCCGTGCAGCCAATAGACACGCTGGAATAGCCTGCTATGGTCTGCCAGGCTGCCGCACTGCGTTGACAATATGGCAAAAATTAAGGATAATTTTATGGTTTTTCAGATCTCGAAGAAAGAATGCTTTCCCGATGCGTAAGCAACTTACACAATACGAGAGAACCTCTCGTAAGAGAACTCCTAATTTAGCTTAAAACTTTTACGTAGGAGTCTTAGCTTGAGAGCTATTCTGGACCGATCTGAGAGCAACTCTGAGCAAGGAAAATACGAAAAAATTGTATCTTAGTGAAGAGGCGGGGCTGACCCCGTTGCTACGTATGACAGTCTTTTGAAGACTGTGATTGGTTGATTGTCCAAAAAGGGGAAAAAAGGAGCGCTTTTAAGTATAGGGTCTATTCTAAGCCTTCACTTTGAAATTACAAGCGCAAATTGTCCTATTTTACCGTTCTCTCTCACTCACTCACACACACACACAAACACACATTATATGATGTATAAAAATCCTTTTATTATTTACCATGCTGTTAATTTCCTATAAGGTATTTGATTGGATTAGAATTATAAACATTGTTCCACTCTTTCCAATTACACTGATTGTTGGCATGTCTATTTAATTGGTGGTTTGAATTGGTTGGATTTAATGCAACAAACATGATCCCTGCACAATCTAATCTATAGCGTCTTAAGTCACTGTCATCCATTGTCTGCAACACATTTCTTCTCCCTCTTCGTCTGTCTGCCATTTTCTCCGCTGCTAAAGAAACTCTTAAGCCTCTTAAAAGTCCTCATCCATGCTCCTAACAAATTTGATCTTAAGGCCTCTTTTAAGGGTTAAGATGCTGAATTACTTTTTTCTTTACTAGGATTGTTTAGTTAATTTTAAGAGTAAACGCCCACATTTCTAGAAATTTTCTTAGAATTTTGTCGCTAGGAGCTACTCTTTGCATTAAGATTCTTTATGAATACGGGCCCTGATTACTGTTGATTTTGCTCAAAATTGCGGGTTGTGTTTCTTTATTAATTAAAGTAAACAGTAAACTCAATATATTAAGCAACAATTGTAGTAAGGAATGTGCAAAACTAATTCTTTAAAGTAAAATCTGTTTATTTTAATGAGCAATATTTGCTGAGGGCAGAGATAATTTTTTTACAGTGTACCAAAATTACAATTGCAGGGTATTTATAAGTTGTACATAAATATGTAAATGTATTTGTAGTATACTTAGCATAAAACACATGTATTTCAAATACATTTTAGTATAGTCCTCATCCGTGCTCCTAACAAATTTGATCTTAAGGCCTCTTTTAAGGCTTAAGATGCTTTCTGAATTACTTTTTTCTTTACAAGGATTTTTTTGTTAAATTTTAAGAGTAAACGCCCACATTTCTAGGAATTTTCTTAGAATTTTGTCGCTAGGAGCTACTCTTTGCATTAAGATTCTTTATGAATACGGGCCCTGATTACTGTTGATTTTGCTCAAAATTGCGGGTTGTGTTTCTTTATTAATTAAAGTAAACAGTAAACTCCATATGTTAAGCAACAATTGTAGTTTTAAATTAAGGAATGTGCAAAACTAATTCTTTAAAGTAAAATCTGTTTATTTTAATGAGCAATATTTGCTGAGGGCAGACAATTACAATTGCAGGGTATTTATAAGTTGTACATAAATATGTAAATGTATTTGTAGTATACTTAGCATAAAATACATGTATTTCAAATACATTTTAGAATATTTATTTTTCACTAGGGTCGTTAAAAAATGAAGAACCTCTGAAGAACCACTGAAGCACCAAAATTGGTGCTATATAGCACTAAAAAAGGTTCCCCTATGATTACGAGCCAAGAACCTTTTTTGGTGCCATATAGAACCTTTTTTTTTAAGAGTGTAATGGGTGTTGTTGCCTAGAGTTTTTGCTTCAAACTGATATGAGAATGTGCCTACTCATTCACATAAAACAATACATTGATTTAAATTTTGTAAGACACTTTTTTTGTCACAGGTGTGTAGGCAGAAAGACTAAGACAGGCAGATACAATTCCAAACGTGATTTAATCTCAAATAAATGCAAGGCAGGCAGACGGGCAACAGCACAACACACTAAACATAACTGAGATCAGACAGAGACTGAAGGAACGGGAGGAACTTATATAGTGAACACAATGAGGATAATATGACACACAGCTGACACGGATGAACTAATAATGATGGTAACCGGAGAAACAGACGAGTGGCGGGAAACAGAACAAAGGAACATGTGACATATACAAACAAACTGAAAGTCCAATCAAGCTGAAACTAAAGTGACTGTGACATTTTCTTTACAAAGGCCATATGCAAGGAGGTGTGAACAATCATGAATAATGCGGTGATTCACACCTGAGAGAACAAAGCATAATGAAAGAGGTTTTGAGTCAGGTATGTGACAGGACAAGGAACAGGACAAAGGAAATATAATTTTTTTTGTAGTTTATATAGAATATAGTCAACAAAATAAAGTGAGAGCCAAAGGCACAATGTCCTATGAGGGCCAGTATCAGGTCACTATGATTCTCAAGTCTGTGGGATAAAAGAAAAAAAAAAGATAATCTGTGAGGATACTGATTACAGGATCAACTATTGTATTAACCTTAATATAATGTCCACTTGTAACAGAAAACATGATTGCTGATATTGCACAGCATGTTATTTTTTTAAATAATGGTTTTCTATTTTAATATACTTTAAAATGTAATTTATTTTGGTGATGTAAAACTGAATTTTCATCAGTCATTACTCCAGTCTTCAGTGTCACATGATCCTTCAGAAATCATTATTATATGCTGATTTATTATCAATGTTGGAAACTGCTGTGCTTTTTATTTTTTATAACCTGTGATACTTTTTTCAGGATTCTTGGAAGAATAAATAAAGTAATGGCTGATGAAAATTCAGAATCTCTATTTTGATATATTTTCTGTGTTCTGCTGCTAAATATAACTTACTCATCACCATACATTGTTTAAATATTGCCTATCACGTTAAATTTGACATCGCTAGTTTTTAATCGAAATCAGCATCACATGTTAGCATTTCACTAGCCTGTTAGTTTGTCATCTCTGCACCCGGGTGTCCTGCTCTATGAGTTCATTAGTTGGATTAGTAAATAGTGTCCAGCAAACAATTGTGGTAAGTTGGATTAATCAACAAACACGGTAAGTCATGTCATCTCCTGTCATTGTCACTTGCACCGCATGCTGCATGTTTAGTATAGGCTTCTCCGTTGGCCAACAGGGTTTCACATGTGATAAATGTAAGGAGATACATTTCAGAATGTACAGGCTGACGGAGAAGATTTCAGAATTAGAAACACGCATCCATACTTTATCTGAGAGTAGTGAGGATGTAACAGCTTTAGATACTGATTTGGATACGAATAGCTTAGTGAACTCTGTACATTCTGGGTAACGGTGAGACGGTATAGTCGCGGACCAAAAAACTGCTTTTCCGTTCCGGTTAGAACATCAAACAGGTTCTCCCCTCTCAGTGAAGCACCCACTGAGTATCCTGTTGAAAGTGCCCTAGTCATTGGTGATTCTATTACACGGAACGTGAAAATAGAGACACCAGCCACCATAGTCACATGTTTACCGGGAGCCAGAGCGCCTGACATCAAAGCAAATTTAAAAGTGCTGGCTAAAGCTAATCGTAAATTCTCTAAGATTATTATTCACGTCAGCACTAATGATGTTTTACTTCGCCAGTGAGAGATCACCAAAATTAACATTAAAGAGGTGTGTGAACTCGCTAGTACGATGTCAGAGGCTATTTATTGTTCTGGACCGCTCCCTATTAAAAGGATGACTTATTAAAAGGGATGAGATAGTTAGCAGACTATCATCACTCAATGGCTGGTTGTCTAAGTGGTGTCCGCAAAATAACATGGGGTTCATACACAATTGGAAAAGTTTTTGGGGCAGACCTGACCTGTTGAAGAAGGATGGCATCCATCCCTCCTGGGATGGTTCCGCTCTTCTCTCTAGTAATTTGGCACAGTCTTAGAGCTAAACCTTGACTCACTAGGGCCCAGGTCAGGAAGCAGACAAACTGGCTAAACCGACCATCTGCTAGCTGTCTCATGTCACCGGAGTCAGATAAATCTCAGCACATAGAGACTCTTTCACCTAGATATTATCATATAGAGACTGTGTATGTTCCCCAAATTAGTAAATACAAAAAAAACATCAAAACCATTCAACAGTAAAAATTTAATTGATGTCCAACAAATAAACAACAGATATAATACAGATTAGATTAGATTAGATTAGATTCAACTTTATTGTCATTACACAAGTACAAGTACAAGGCAACGAAATGCAGTTTAGATCTAACCAGAAGTGCAATAGCAGCAAGTGCAGGATATATACAATGGTTGCGTAAGTGCAGGGCATAAAAATGTACTGAATATATATATAAATATGTATAAGTAGAGAGATGGTTATTACTATAAACAGAACTGAATTTACAGATGAATATATACAGTGAATAAATATAAATATACAGATGGCTATTACTATAAACAGAATGTAAACAGAATGTACAGGTGAATATGTACTATGAGTATAATATACAGATGGCTATTACTTTGAACAGAATTTTACAGATAGAGGTATACAATAATATGTTAGGCTAATATGAGGAATATAGCAGTGGATTAAGGTAGTGCAATAAATTATGGACAGAGCTATCCGAAAGAAAGTGTAAAAGTGCAGTGGAAAGTGGTTGCATATTGCAGTTAGAAGTACGGTGCAAAATGCAAATGTAAACATGGTTACTGTAAATACAGTCGGCAGTGCAAATGAGCATATTCCAGTTAAGATATGGTGGTGCAAAATGCATAAGTAAACAGTTGTTACTGTAATAAACAGTCAGTAGTGCAAATAACAAAGTGAATGTAGATGTGAGGTAGGAGAGTTAGCAGTATATGAGGGAAGTGGATCAACGGGGGTTTGAGTTCAGTAAAGAGACAGCTCTGGGGAAAAAACTGTTCTTTAGTCTGCTGGTCCTGGTCCGGAGGCACCTGAAACGCCTGCCGGAGGGCAGGAGAGAAAACAGTCTGTGGGCTGGGTGAGAGGAGTCCTTGAGGATGCTGCGAGCTCGATGCAGACAGCGTTTCCTCTGGATGTGCTCGATGGCAGGTAGTGGAGTCCCTGTGATGCGCTGGGCAGTTTTCACCACCCGCTGCAGTGCCTTGCGCTCCGCAACAGAGCAGCTCCCATACCATACTGCCACACAGTTGGTCAGGATGCTTTCTATTGCGCAGCGGTAAAAGTTCACCAGGATAGCCGAGGAGAGCTGATTCTTCCTCAGTGTCCTCAGGAAGAAGAGGCGCTGGTGAGCCTTCTTGACCAGGCTGGAGGTGTTGGTCGTCCACGACATGTCCGCCGAGATGTGGATCCCCAGGAACTTGAAACTGGAGACATGCTCAACAGCCATTCCATTGATGTGGATGGTGTCGTGTGTGCCTCTTGACTCCTTCCTGAAGTCCACGATGAGCTCCTTCGTTTTGGTGGTGTTGAGGAGCAGGTTATTATCAGTGCACCATGTGGCCAGGTGCTGGATCTCCTCCCTGTAGGCAGTCTCATCGTTGTTGCTGATGAGCCCAATCACCGTAGTGTCGTCCGCAAACTTGACGATGGAATTAGTTCCATACACAGGCTTGCAGTCGGAGGTGAAGAGGGAGTAGAGAAACGGACTTAGCACACAGCCCTGTGGTACACCAGTGTTGAGTGTGATGGACGTGGAGCAGGTGGATCCTGATCGAACATTCTGTGGTCTGTCAGTTAGGAAGTCCAAAATCCAGTTACACATTGAAGTGTTGATGCCCAGGTCTCCAAGTTTGGCAATTAACTTGGATGGGATGACAGTGTTGAATGCTGAGCTGAAGTCAACAAACAGCATGCGTGCATAGGTGTTTTTACTGTCCAGATGGGTGAGCACAGAGTGCAGTGCCATGGAAACTGCATCCTCTGTGCTCCTATTGCTGCGATAGGCAAACTGGTGTGAGTCCAATGTGGATGGTATAGAGTCTTTTAGGTGTTCCAGGACCAGCCGCTCAAAGCACTTCATAATGATGGGTGTGAGTGCTACAGGGCGGTAGTCATTAGGGCACCTCGGGCTGGAGTGTTTCGGCACTGGCACAATGGAAGTGCGTTTAAAGCATGATGGTACAGCTGCTTGGGCGAGAGACAGGTTGAAAATGTCTGTAAAAACCCCAGCGAGCTGCTCCGCACATGCCCTGAGAACACGACCAGGGATGTTGTCTGGTCCAGCAGCCTTGTGCGCGCTGATCCGGCTCAGTGCCTTGCAGACATCTGTAGAGGAGAGTGTGATTGGTGGGTGGTCAGCTGAGGGTTTGAGCTTGGTGGCAGTTTCTCTGTTGTCTCTTTCAAAACGAGCATAAAAGTTGGGGACACTATATTTTTCAACTAAACATCAAAATAAATCTAATTAATAAACTAATTTAACCATGTAAACTAAATTACTGATCTAATTATTGATCTAAAGCCCACACTGTCACCGTATGGAAATTGAAATGAACTGATGACATCAAATGGCTATACAGCTGAATAAAATTAGGCTGCATTATTTTGCTGTTTAACACTGTAAAGCTGCTTTGAAACAATCTACATTGTTAAAAGCGCTATATAAATAAAGTTGACTTGACTTGACTTGATAAAAGTAATTTAGCTCGTTCAGGAAGTTGACATCAGTGGCTGTGGGGGTGGAGTGGGTGGGTTTATAATCACTGATGGCCTGAATGCCCTGCCACATGCGTCGAGGGTCAGAGTTGGAAAAGTGTCCCTCTATCTTTAGCTTGTAGCAGTGCTTGGCCTTTTTGATGCCCCTCTTCAGGTTTGCTCTGGATGCGCTGTAGGCTTGTGCATCTCCTGATCTGAAGGCAGTATTGCGTAACTTCAGCAGGAGTCGTACTTCCCTGTTCATCCAAGGCTTCTGATTTGGGTATGTGGTGATCTGTTTCTGGGTTGTAACACTGTCAATGGTGGTATTGATATGATCCAATACTGAGGAGGTGTAGGAGTCAATGTCCGTGTGAGCGCCACTGGTGGCTTGAGAAGCAAACATACTCCAGTCTGTGTTTAGAAACCTTTCCTGGAGTGTGGAGTCTGCCCCCGCAGGCCACACCTTGATTGTCTTCACTGATGGCTTCACACGGTTGATGAGGGGTGCATATTTGGGGCTGAGGAACAAAGAGATGTGGTCTGACTGTCCCAGGTGGGGGAGGGGTGTTGCAACGTAAGCTCCAGCCATGTTTGTGTAAACATGGTCTAAGGTTTTGTTTCCTCTGGTGTGGCAAGAAACATGCTGGTGAAACTTGGGTAGTACTGACTTTAAGTTTGAGTGATTAAAGTCACCTGCAACAATAAACGCAGCTTCAGGGTGATCAGTCTGTTGTTTACTGATGGCTGCATGAAGTTCTTTCATAGCAAGCTTGGCATCAGCATCGGGTGGAATATAAGCAGCAGTAATAATGGTGGAAGTGAACTCCCGCGGTAGATAAAACGGTCTACATTTAACCATGAGAAACTCCAGGTTAGCTGAACAATGACTCCCAACAATAGCAGAGTTTGTGCACCAAGCTTTGTTAATATAAATGCACAATCCACCCCCTCTGGTCTTCCCGGAGCCATCTAATGTTCTATCTGCCCGGAGTGTGTGGCGTCCCGCTAGCTCAATAGCGGTGTCCGGTATTCCGCTGTTTAACCAGGTTTCAGTGAAGATTAGGACGTTACAGTTCAAAAGTTTCTTACTGTGTGTGATGCTGAGTCGAATCTCCTCCATTTTGTTCACTAGCGATCGTACATTAGCAAGGAAAATGCTGGGTAAAGAGAGCCGATGAGGAGAACGCGTTAGCTTAGCCCGCAATCCTCCACGCTTCCCCCGCCTTTGTTTACGATCACGCCGCCTTCTGCGTGCACTTCCGCCCGGCCGGGTTACGCGCATCGCCTCGGGCGTCCTAGCGATCTCAGGAAGGAGTTGAAGATTGTCCATAAAACTGTCGGAAATTCGCAAACCAATATCCAAAAGCTCAGCGCGGGTGTACGATGTAAAGGCACAACTGTTCTGTACGAACAGACCCGAGATGAGCAAGAAAAATACCGCAAAATTGCAGAATCTGGAGAGACGCTGAGCCTCGCAATCTACTCGCGCCGCCATCTTGGTCATCAATTAACAATAAGCAATTGATGAACAATTGATAAAGCTTGGGTTGCTGAATATTTGATCCCTTTCCCCAAAAGCGCTTATTGTTAATGATATCATTACAGAAAATAATCTAGATGTGCTGTGTTTGACAGAAACCTGGCTAAAACCTGACAACTACATTACTTTAAAGGTCCCGTTCTCCGTGATCCCATTGTTCTAACTTTAGTTAGTGTGTAATGTTGCTGTTAGAGCATAAATAATACCTGTAAAATTATAAAGCTCAAAGTTCAATGCCAAGCGAGATATTTTATTTAACAGAAGTTCCCTTTCAAAGCCTACAGCGAACGGCCGGCTTGGACTACATCCTGGTACTTCCTTCATTAATTACGTCAGTAGAACAGACTAACCTCCGCCCACAAGAATACGTGAAAAAAGGGGGCGTGGTCTTGTTGCTGTCCCACGTGGAGAAGAGGAAGTGTCGCGTGGAGAAAAGGAATTGTTGCGTTTGACTGTGTTTGTTGCCATGTCGTCGAGACGCTGTTATTTTCATCCCGGAGTCAAATCACCTTTGTTTGGCTTTCCCAGGGATGCTGTAGAGATCATTGAGCGCATACATCTCCCGTTAAGAGGCGTGACCTTTCCGTGCAAGTTACATGCACTAAGCTGCTGTCGAATCACAACACAGGAACCGTGCCACGTTCGCTAAGCTGCGGTCAAATCACAACACGGAACCGCTGGCACAATCAGAACTCGTTACGTATTTCTGAAGGAGGGACTTCATAGAACAAGGAACTCATCAGCCCGTTTTTAGGACAGTAAAAAACAGCGGTACACAGATAAGTAAATTGTGTGAAAAATACTGTTTTTTACACGCGAAACATGAACACATGTTATATTGCACACTGTAAACACAATCAAAGCTTCAAAAAAAACACAAAGAACGGGACCTTTAAATGAGTCCACCCCCCAAGATTATTGTTATAAACATGAGCCACGTCTGAAAGGTAAAGGGGGAGGGGTTGCTGTAATATATAATAATATCTTCAGTATTACTCAGAAGTCTAGTTTCAAATATAATTCCTTCGAAGTGTTGGTGCTTTATGAAACGTTATGTAGTGTACATGATAAAACCCATTTAACATTTGTGTTAGCTACTGTATACAGGCCACCAGGGCATAATACAGACTTTATCAAAGAATTTGCTGATTTTCTATCAGAGTTAGTACTGGCCGTAGATAAAGTACAAATTGTTGGTGATTTTAATTTCCATGTAGACAACAAAAAGACGCATAGGGATTAGCATTTAAAGACATTCTAAACTATATTGGAGTTAGGCAACATGTGTCAGGACCCACTCATCGCCATAATCATACTTTAGACCTAATATTGTCACATGGAATAAATGTTGATACCGTTGAAATTTTGCAGCAGAGCGATGACATTGTAACATCTAACTTCAAAACACTTTTGTTGCTACATAATTAAGGGACCGAAGACTTCTACGTTTCAATGAGCCATATGTATTTTCAAACCACAATTCATCCAGAGAACATTCCACATACATATGTCCTGCTGCATATGAACCACCAAAAAGTGCAGTCTTTTATAGTAGCATTTTGGCTACCAAGAGCACAGTCCTTTAAGAAGTAGCAGTGGGATGGAACAGTACTCAAGACCTATGCTATTGAAACCCCATCATCTTATGGCCGAGGCTCCCAGAGGCTGTTGGTAAGTTGAAGTATCTCATGAAATGAACACCTGATGTTAAGGACGTTGTTGGTGGAACGAGGACAATCAAATACTTCTTTGGACAGGTTTATAGTTGATGCTGTTTCCTCATGCTTACTCAAGGAACCCTCTGCACCAAACAAACAGATAAACAGTGCAACCATTAACACATTTCCCCATAACATATTTACATAAACCTTACCAAAACATCATATATACAAACAAAACAACGACAGTAGTACTCACATTTGATTTAGTGGCCTAGTTAAACATTGCATGCACAGCAAGCTAATGGGACAAAAGTAGCAGTAACAGTAAAACGTACTCGGTTACTAAACGTAACCTCGGTTCTCTCTAGATGAGGGAACGAGTATTGCGTAAGTTGCTTACGCTACGGGAAAGTATTCTTTCTTCGAGATCTGAAGCCACAAAATTATCCTAATTTTATTGTCAACGCAGTGCGGCAGCCAGCAGACCATAGCAGGCTGTATCAGCATGCCCATTGGCTGCTTGGCTGGCAACTGCTTCAGCCTATCAGTGAGCCCCGCGTGACGTCATGTCAAATGACTCCGCGCCCTATTTACCTACAGGTAGGGCGTGGCCAGTGTGTATATAAGCAGGGCTCACAGGCTGGAAATCCTGTTTTAGAAGTCTGAAGCGCAAAGCCCGTGGCGCGCATGGCAGGTTACGCAATACTCGTTCCCTCATCTAGAGAGAACCGAGGTTACGTTTAGTAACCGAGTACGTTCTCTTACGAGAGGTTCTCTCGTATTGCGTAAGTTGCTTACGCTACAGGAACCCCTTGTCAACGCCGTGCGCGCCGAGCATACAGCATATGTAACCCAGGGAGACCGGGGAAAACATAAGGCTGGAAACAGGTGGCCAGTAGAGGAAACGGGCCACCACATGTACAAGCACTTCATTATGCGAATAGGTGGACAAAGCACCTCGTCTTGTGAATAGGTGGAGCGGCAGTGCCGGTCCCGTTATATCCACGTAAGCAGTGTGGCCGACGAAGCGGGCCCGCACAGTACAATACCGAAAATATGACCAGTACACGAGCGTTGTCTGCGCATAGATACTGGGCAGAGCCAACAGCCCACTCAAACTGATAACACTTTAGCCTGCAAAGGAACTTCCATGTTATAGAACCTCACGAATGTAGATGGGGAGGCCCAGCCCGCCGCCATACAAATATCGTGAATAGAAATTCCGCTAGACCAGGCCCACGAAGAGGCCATGCCTCTGGTGGAATGAGCTCTGACACCCAGCGGGCACTGCAGGTGTTTGGAGGCGTAAGCCGCTGCAATCGCGTCCACTATCCACCTGGACAGGCTCTGTTTCGAGGCGACGAGACCTTTAGTGCGCCCACCAAACGAAACAAAGAGTTGCTCTGAACGCCTGAAAGCGGCGGAGCGCGTGACGTAAACCCTCAAAGCCCTGACAGGGCAAAGTAGGTTAACGCTGTCTCCGTCGTCGGATGCTGGCAGAGCCGAGAGGGAGATGATTTGCGCCCTAAAGGGGGTCCCGATCGCTTTGGGGATGTAACCATGCCTCGGTCTGAGGATGACTTTAGAGTCATTTGGACCGAACTCGAGACACCCCGGGCTTACAGAGAGCGCGTGCAGATCCCCCACGCGTTTTACTGAAGACAGAGCTATCAGAAAAACGGTTTTGAGCGAAAGGTACTTGGACTCCACGGATTCTAGTGGTTCAAAGGGAAAAGCCTTCAGGGCCTCCAAGACCAAGGACAGATCCCAGATAGGAACCGAGGGGGGTCTCGGGGGATTCATCCGTCTGGCTCATCTGAGGAAACGGATAATAAGCTCGTTCCTTCCTAACGCGCGGCCGAGCATCGTCTGAGCGAACGCTGCGATAGCTGCCACGTACACTTTGAGCGTGGAAGGGGACCTGCCCAAATCCAACAGCTCCTGAAGGAAGGAGAGCACCCGCTGGACCCCACACTCCTGTGGATCCAAGCTTTTAGTAGCACACCACTTAGTGAACACAGACCACTTGGAAACATATAGCCGCCTCGTAGAGGGAGCTCTAGACTGCGCAATCGTGTTCACGACCCCCTCCGGCAGGTCAACGGGTATCCGTTGATCACCCATACATGCAGAGACCAACGCTCCAGATGGGGATGCCAGATCGATCCTCCGGCTTGAGAGAGGAGATCTTTTCTCAGCGGGACTGGCCAAGGGGGTGAGTGCGATAGTTCCACCAGCTCTGGGTACCATATTTGGTTCTCCCAGCGCGGTGCTATAAGAAGCACCGGGCGGCGCGTTTCCCTGATTTTCGCTATGACCTGAGGTAACAGGGAAATCGGCGGGAAAGCATAAAGCGGGAGGCTGGGCCAGGGCTGGGACAGCGCATCCTAGCTTTTCGATAGAAATATCGGGCAGTGAGCGTTGTCTTTCGACGCAAAGAGGTCGACTTCCGCCCTGCCGAATAGGTGCCACAGGCCCTGGACTGTCTGAGGATGCAGGGACTACTCCCCTGGGGGAATGATGTCCCTGGACAGTCTGTCCGGGCCGCCGTTCAGGTGGCCCGGCACGTGCGCGGCCCTCAGCGAGCGCAACGAGCGGTGCGCCCACACGAGAAGGCGTTCTGTCAGTTTGCCCAGACTCGTGGACCTGACGCCGCCCTGTCGGTTCACATAAGACACCACGGACGTGTTGTCCGAGCGGACTAGCACGTGGTGGCCCCGTATGAATGGGAGGAAGCACCTGAGCGCGTTCTCGACTGCAATCATCTCCAAACAATTTATGTGGAGGCATTTCTCCCGGTCTGACCAGAGGCCAAAAGCCGGTCTGCCCTCGAAAAGAGCGCCCCAGCCTGAGGTGGAAGCGTCCGTCGAGATAACCTTGCGGTGTGAGATGGCTCCCATCGTCACCCCCCGCTGGTACCAATCGGCCGCTAACCAGGGGCTCAGTGCTGAAACGCAGCCCTGAGTCACTCTGATTCAAATGCAGCAGGAAGCCCAGGCTCTGTGAGGCACTCGGGCATTCAACCAGCGTTGTAGCAGGCGCATACGAAATAGACCCAGCTGGAGCACTTCTGCAGCTGAAGCCATACACCCCAGCATCCTCTGAAAAGCTTTGAGAGGTGCGGTGCTGCCCGGCTGGAATGACGCGGCCAAGCGTCGAATGCGGCGCGTGCGCTGTGGTGACAGGCGGGCCGACATTGCCACAGTGTCCAGATCCAAACCCAGAAATTAGGTTGAATGACTGGGCACTAATGAGCTCTTGGTCCAGTTGACCGTGAGCCCCAGGCTGTCCAAATGGCTGAGAAGCACTGCCCTGTGGGTGAGGAGCTCGGCCTCTGACTGTGCTAGAATGAGCCAATCGTCCAGATAGTTCAAAATCCGCATCCCCTGCCCTCTCAGGGGAGCGAGGGCCACGTCCATGCACTTCGTAAATGTACGGGGTGCTAGCGACAGGCCGAATGGTAGGACGGTGTACTGATATACCTGCCCGTCGACGCGAATCTCAAGAATGGCCTGTGACAGGGTATTATCCTGATCTGAAAGTCTTTCAGATCGAGGGATATAAACCAGTCTCTCGGGCGAATTTGCGCGAGGATCTGTTTGGTCGTGAGCATCTTGAACGGTCTTCTCATAAGAGCTTTGTTCAAGCGTCTCAGATCCAGAATCGGTCTGAGTGCTCCGTCCCTCTTGGGAACGAGGAAATAACGGCTGTAAAAGCCCGACTCGCTCATAGGAGGGGGAACCGGTTCTATAGCCCCTTTGCACAGAAGTGTTGCTATTTCTGCCCGAAGTAGATGTGCTACTTCCTCGTTCACTCTCGTCTCGGTACGCGCGTGAAAGCGCGGAGGGCGACAAGCAAACTGCAGAGTATAGCCCAGCTTTACTGTGTTCAGCACCCATCCTGACGCGCCTGGGATGGCTTCCCACGCTTTCGCGTGTGCCGCCAGGGGCAGAATGGCCTCCGGGCTCTGATCGCCGCGCTTCGCGGGCTCGAGAGCCTGAAAGGGAGGGGCGGGCGCAGTGCGCTCGCTCTCTGTGCTCAGGCGCAGCGGATCGCTCACCGCGATGGCTGGCCGTTCTACACACGGTGTCCCGGTCGTTTAGAGCGGGGAACAAATAGTGTGTGAAATGTTCGTGAGAATGTGTGAGCGCGGGGGAGCGGGCACAACACTCGTGTTTAGAACGTGACCGGTTGTGAGGGGCTGTGTGACAGCACATGCAGAAGGAGAAGGTGTGTGCGCTGTGAAGCGGACACGTGACCTATCTCTAACACTCGAGCGGCCGGTGGCCGCTTTTTGAGAGTGGGAGACACAGGGTTTATAGTGCTTGGGTGCAGGGGTGAACACAGAAAAGTGGGCACATTTACTGCATTTGAAACACATGCGGCGTGAGCCGTGTAACCAGACATAATGCACTTTTTGTGATTTCTCTGGTTCGCCGTAAAAACGGCGGTTGTAAGCAGGCGAGAGGGCAAGTTTGCGGCTCGTTGGTTGCGTGAAAAACATCTGCAGTAGCCACAGCGGTGAGGACTGACAGGATATGGAGCTTTAACGGCGGTCCGGCCGCAGCGGGACGCAGCCGTCGTTTCTCCGCTCTGGCTGCATTATATCCCTTGTCAGCGGCGCCGTCAACTTGTGAGAGCGTCGAGGAGGCGTGCGAGGCGACCCTCGCGGAAAATGGCGCATTCCACGACTTGGTTAGCTCACTGTGGAGCTCGGGCAGGAAAGGTGCAGTCCTGGTAGTAGGCACTCGGCGGCGGTTGTGCAGAAAACCTATTCGGCGCTGACTCCCTAGGAAGAACCACTCAAGGCCTAGCTGGTCGAAAGCCCGGGTGAGGAGGCGTAAGAGCTCCGCGTCCTCGCCCGCTCGAGTACGGCCGGAAACTCGGACTGAAGAGGATGCTGAAGACCAATCCTCGCTGTTCGAGGCCAGGATGGAGCAGCTGTCAGTGGCGTGTTCCTCAGCCTCATCCGCCTCGTCCCCTGAGGCGGCGGCAGACATGGCGGCTGGGAGGGGGGACGGGGAAGGTGAGAGAGAAGCTGGAGGGAGGGGCTCCGGCGAGCATCTCGACGCTAGCTCCATTTCCGGTGGTCGCTGCGAGCGGCGCTTCTTTTTGCGCGGCCCGGCAGGGACGAGCGGAGTGATGACATCGTCGAACTGCTCAAGTCGAGCCCGCAGGGTCGACATTGAGAGCTCCTCGCACTCGGGGCATCCGCCCGCGAGGAGTGCGGCGGCGGCGTGGTCACGGCCCAGGCAGAGAGCGCAGATGAGATGGCGGTCTCCGTTGCTGAGCGGTGCGTGGCACGAGCCGCAGGAAGAACGAGTCATTGTGCTCTTGTAGGAAAGTTTGTCGCGAGGCGAGCACACGTGCAATAAAGGATATAGACGCCGGATAGCGTAACAGGCACGGATGGCTGAAGGCGGCGAAGGCGGCCGGCTTCTTCAGGCGCTGCCGGAAGTATGGAAGACCAGGAAGTATGACCATATTAGCCCAGTTCTGTCAACACTGCACTGGCTGCCAATTAAACATCGCATACATTTTAAAATCTTGCTTATTACTTACAAAGCACTAAATGGTTTAGCTCCCCAATACTTGAGCGAGCTCTTAACATATTATACTCCATCACGTCTACTGCGGTCTCAAAATTCTGGCCAGTTGATAATACCAAGAATATCCAAATCAACTGCAGGCCGTCGATCCTTTTCCTATTTAGCACCTAAACTCTGGAACAGTCTTCCTAACATTGTACGGGAAGCAGACACACTCTGTCAGTTTAAATCTAGACTAAAAACACATCTCTTTACTGTGGCATACACATAAAACACTTTTTCAATTAATTGAAAGAGGCTGCATTAACTAGGTCAGGCGGAACCGGGAACACTTCCCATAACACATGTACTCGTTACATCATCAGAAGAATGGCATCTACGCTAATGACAGTCTCTCTGTTTTATCCCGAGGTTTACTGCAGTCAGTCGGATCCGGGCCGTGTCCAGATCAGATGGTGGACCTGCGCCCAGAGAAGACCAACGCATGACCCTGAAGTGTCTGCAGAAACCGTGTCAATTAGACTCCCCTGAAATTGCATCGTCGACACGGCATCCTCAATAAACCCGCCTCCGGCGTGATGACTCCGATTGTTCGAATATTACAATTTAATAATTCTTAAATCGATATGTCATCCTCAATAAACCCGTCTCCAGCGTGTTGCCTCCGATCTTTCGAATATTCCGATCTATTATGAACTCTGACCTGTAAAGTTGCCAGAATAATAATCATACGTTGTTTGTTAATTGGCCAGAGGAGAACTGGCACCCCGACTGAGCCTGGTTTCTCCCAAGGTTTATTTTTTTACATTAGGTCACCTGATTGGGTTTTGGTTTCCTTGCCACTGTTGCCTCTGGCTTGGCGTGCTCAGTTGGGGACATTACATTTTTCAAATATTTTCAACTAAATATCCAAATAAATCTAATTATTAAACTAAATTAACCACATAAACTAAATTACTGATCTAATTACTGATCTAAAGCCCACAATGTCACTGTATGATAATTGAAATGAACTGATGACATCACCGTTTTCTCCAGAATGGCTAAACGGCTGAATAAAATTATGTTGCATTATTTTCCTGTTTAACACTGTAAAGCTGCTTTGAAACAATCTGCATTGTTAAAAGCGCTATATAAATAAGGTTGACTTGACTTGACTTTACATCACAGAAATAAATTATATTTTACAGTGTATTTAAATAGAAAACAAAATACGTTTTAATGGCTACAACAAGTAGCCTATTGAACACAAAACGTTTGACTGGTACTATATTTATAGCATCTGAGCAGAAATTTGCGAACAAACGCTTTATTGATGTGACACTAGGCTATTTTACAATAAACACTTCATAATCTGTCCAAAGCAGGCCAAATAAATCTTGTCTGAACAGTCTTACGTCTATGACATTTTATGTTGCAGCAGGATTCATATTTAAACAGTCTTTTGCAGTTTAATATTCACTGACACTAACAGAATAAACTTACCTCACAATCCTCGACTGGATCAGTTACTCTTAGATATAAACAGCTTTTCTTCTGAGGTAAATTATTCCAGGAGAATTCCTCACTGCGTCTCAAAATGATGTAAAGTACATGCACTAATCTTGATGTGTTTATTTGAGTTGATCTCATGGATCGTGTCAATATTTGACTTTCAAAAGCATGCACGCTCCATGGGCATGGCCGCATTATATATATTTTTTTCAATTTGATTTACATTATTTAAAACTTGACATTTCAAAGTTTCTTTCGACATATGTCTCATGCTTGTGTGATAAGTATTCACTAAGTTACATTTTGTAAAAATGTTCATGTGAGGGTGGAAGGAAGAAGGCAGGGTTGGCTGTGGACTGGGACTCGTAGATATTTTATTCAAACTCAAAACACTGCAAACTGGCGCCACGCACTCTCTCTTAGCAACAATATACTCAGTAACTGTAAACTTGTCTCTGCAATCAGCACATATCTCTGGGTTCACTCTCTTTGTCCCTCCACGAGTCCTCAGTCCGTCTCTCTCCTCGAACACTGTGTGGGGAGCAGCTTTATCCCATCTCTCTGCGCCAATCACTGCAATCAGACAGTGTTTGTGTGACATGTATTCACTAAGTTACAGTTCATTTTCTGAATAGTATCAGATTGGACTTAATTTACAGAGAGGCTGCAGATCACGCATCATGTTAGTTTTCTTTATTTTGCAAAAAGCACAACATTTTGTTTTTATTGTGAGTGTGCACAAATAAAAGTAGAAATTTAACAGATTATAATGATGTATAACACTTGCCTGAATGATAAAAATCGACAGTTATTTGAGTCTCTTTGGCACTAATAAGAAAAAAATTGAGGCAGTTGCACTGGTGTGATCTTCGACCTCTAGGGGTTAAAACATATTTACAGCTTTTTTTTGTCATCTGAGAACCGGTAAAAAAAAATATTGAATGGGCTTGGTTATGTCTGTAAAACATAATAGCAAATAAAACAGAAATAGTGAACATAAGAGTTCAATTAGACTAAAAGATTGCATTTATTCTGTTGCGGCACATTTTCTCTATTCGAATAATAATGTTTCCTCCTTGTAATTTTGCGGTATTGAAAAAGTAAATGTGAGAGGGGGATATAGAAATGATTTTACAGAGGCGGTAGCTATTCTTGATTGTTACCCTTTTGACTCTATCTATAATGGATTTAAACAATGAAGTGTTGTAGTACTCGGACTCGGACTAGGTCTCGAGACCATTTTTTAATTGTCTTGGTCTTGTCATGGACTCGGTATTGACTCGTACTCAAACATATTAGGAATTGGACTTATTCCCGAGTCCACTCAAGTCCTATTCAAAATATTTCATGATTAATATTTCTTTAAATTTATGTTTGATTGACACGTCCAATGATTGGTGATTTTCTTGTGCACAACTGTGCATGATTTGAGACGTTAGTGCAAAGACTCCCACCAGGTTCTCTCCCACACCCGTGACTCGCCCACTCTTGATTCTATTTTACACTGTGTCCACCTGCCATTAACCTGTAGATCCCGCTTTCCAGAAAGTCACATTGCTACATTATTTATCTTCTATTGTCTTTTTATTGGTTTTGGTATTTAACATAATATGAAAATTAAATTAAATAAAAAATAAAACAACAACAACATTAGATAAAATTAGTAGCAGATTATATGTATTTTTCTATGTATTTATGTAAAATGTATCTTTTTAATGAGATGTTATAGATATAATGATAAATTGTGTCATTGATTGCTATTGGGGGTGATGTGTCTTGTAATTGTCTGTTTATGTATGTCTGACATATGGGACGAAACGTTGCACTTAATAAAATATTTAGATATTTTTGCATGTACAGATTGTGTGTGTGATTTTCTTGTTTTTAAAAATATTTTTGGCCATCTCTTCGTCTACGCATCTATCTATTACCCGCAGGTGTAAAAGGTTAATTGTTCAATAAACATGATTATTATAAAAAATATTCTGAAATAATGCAGGCTAATGGCTTCAACAGAAGCAAATGCCTTAAGGCCTGTACACACCGGGACGAATATCGCACGCGCTTATCGCCAGCGTTTTTCGTGACGTTTTTCGGCGCGTCTTGAGTGTTCACACCCAAGCGATTTCCACTGGCGTTGCGCCGAGTGAACGTGCACATTCAGTAGATGCTGCCGGTACACAAGGTGGTGCTGCGGCACTTTACGCTTCTGACACTCGTTTGTCACACAGAAGAAGAGGAGAGACAGTATTTACGTGCTTGCCAAAACCACAGATATATTATGTCTATGGCAAAACCATTCACACACTTTTTGCTCACTGGCAAGCAGCATTAGCAGCCTATCTTCTTCTTTGTCTACTTACTACTTCTTCGTCGTATCAGTGTGTGCTCGGCAAGACCGATTTTGTGCTTGAGCGCCACCAAGTCGTGTTTTACTGTCACTTCAGCAGCTCCAGGCACGTGAACAAAAGCGCGGATCTCATTGGTCGGACAGTTTTTTACGCGCCGCGTCAAAATAAAAAAACGAACCCGAGGCGTTTTTTTTTTAATGACGCTTTTACGCCTGGCGTTTTACGCGTCGGTGTGCACACTCACATTGGCGCCCATTGTTTAGTCACGAGGCGTTAAACGTCGGCGATAAACGCGCGCGAAAATCGTCCCGGTGTGAACAGGCCTTTAGATTCACAACTTCATGGCACACAGTAGGGCTGTCTTTAAAGGGTTATACGTTATCATTAAAAATCAAGTTTTTAAATGAGAAAAGTTTTACTTCCAGAACCCGACTGTTGACCACATACCACTTAAGTTTACCACTTACCACTGTGTCTGTGCGGTTAAAACTGTATGTTTGCTTGTTGATGCATTTTTCACTTCTCATAGGCACTGTCTGCTCTGGAAGATTTGGAAAAAACCAAAGAGGAGCTGAAGTCTGTGATGTCTGCTCCAGCGGGTGGTGCGGCCGAGAATGAACATGACGAGCAGGATGAGTGCAGTGCAGAAGCCAGTGCTGACCTCTCTAATGATGGAGTTGCTCACCAGCGAAGTGAGGAGGAACGGCTCACAGAGACCCAGAAAAATGATCGTGTCAAAAAGCAGCTACAGGTGAGACAATCTGCTAAAATATGTTTTTTTTTTTTCTGTTGTTGTATGAATAATAGGGGTGTACGATATATCGGAACGTCTATTTTATTAACCGATAAAGGCTTAAAATGTAATATCGGCAGTGGTGGACTGTACTTAAGTACATTTTTCAAGTGTCTGTACTGTTACTGAATATTTCAATTTTTTTTATTTTTTTTTTTACGTTGTAACTCGTTATTTTGAACTGAAGAAATTGTCACCCACTCTAAGACATGATAGCAGTGAGCGTTTAATGAACGAGCTGATTATATTAAATTCAACTGAACGAATCCAACATTCATTCGTGAATTGGACCGATCTGATGGCATCTGTTCTCAAGTCAACAGGTGTGTTTGACTTGAAGTCGTCTGAGTTCAGAGAACTCTGGATGTAACTGGTTCCATGGGGACTTATGTCGACTGACTGTAAGGTCTCAAATGAATCTCTCTTACCCCTTTTCCACCAAGGCAGTGCTAGAGCTAGATCGGAGCCAGAGCCTAGTTTCAAATCGGTTCTTTGTGTTTCCACACCCAAAGCCCCAGCTTCGAGCCAGGAAAAGTGGTTCTTAAGTAGCACCAAAACATTGCTGGGCTACAACAGGGCTAGAAGTAAGAACCGATTATGTCAGGCGCTGGGGGCGGGGTCAACAAGACCAACACAAACTTGAGATCCGCCATTGTTGAAATAGCAGCTAATGGAGCTAACAGCTGCTGCTCGTTTGTAATCTCCATCTATACAAATTACGGCGAACTGCATGAATGCGTTGGATTTGCAGTGTTTTCGTTGTGTTTTGATGACGATGTAGGATCGTAAATCCATGTGAATCAATAGTAACGCAACATTTGCATTGTTGATGGAAGGCTTGTTGGCAGCGGTGTTGTGCAGAGACCGATCGCCGTATGATAACGAGTTCAGCGAGAGCATATGACTCCTTATGCTTCTGAATCACTCATGCGTTTTTTTTTCAATCGGTCTGCGCAGCGCCTATGCATCTTGAACAAGCCTGGTGTATTTGTGTTTCCCGCTGCCCAGGGTTGCCAGGTTTTCACAACAAAACCCGCCCAATTGCTACTCAAAACAAGTTCAAGCGTTTCAGGGGGGCTTCCCCGGTAAAAATCACATTTGGGGGTAAAATATGTGTTTTTTTGGCATGGTTGCCTACTAAAATTCACATTCCCGGGGCTAAATATCACATAATTGGGGTCGCTTCAACCCGCGGACATGAAAAACAGCCCGCGGCAACCGTGATGAAGTAGCCGGCAACACTGCCGCTGCCTCGCTAGCGTTGCTGAGAAAGATGAGACGTATACAGTGACGTAAGACCTGGCTCTGTTGTGGCTCTTAGCATGTGGAAAAGCAAACGGTTCTTAGAAGGCTCCTCAGTTGAACCAACTATGAACTGGGACTAGCTCTGGCTCTGAACTAGCTCTAGCACTGCCTTGGTGGAAAAGGGATATCTGTAGGGCCTGTAAGACCACCGAGAGATCCTAAGAGGGGATGAGGAGGATTCGGTAACACTTTAGAATAATGGTCATTAGTTAACATTAGTTAATGTATTAACTAACATGAACTAACCATGAGCAATACATTTGTTACTGTATTTGTTCATCTTTGTTAACGTTAGTTAATATAAATCCAGCTGTTCATGGTTTGTTCATGTTAGTTCACACCAGGGCTTAAAAACGGAAAAAAATATCAATCGGTTCACTCCGAGCAGAATCGATATTATAGCGTTTCGGTTTTTGCGTTCCTCAATAAACATTACTGTTCCGAAAACGGTTTGATATGAAAAAATACCGGTTAATAACGTTATTTAATTAAGCCTATACTTTAAACAAATATGTATACATTTTAAACAAATATGTATAAATAGACTTATTTTCACCCAATAATAATATAACACATGGTAATTAAACTTGAATATTTATTTAATAACATTTTTAAAACCAGAAATACATGCATTAATTACAAGGCATAAACAGCGGACCTGTTTTAATGGAGCGTTAGACAATCGAAAGTGGCCTCTAATGCCGAATTATTTTCAGAAGAGTGATAACATTCTTTGTACATAACTTTTTTTCAACACGACTTGTTTTAAAAAAATGCATGAATAAAGAATAAATAAACTGGATAACCATTGCTCTTTTAATGCACCGTCAACTGCTAATTTCAAAGCAAACACTGCGCAACACGTTTTTGCATCACATAATCAAATTCAGTCAGCTAATAAAGCTTGCATTTAATGCAATATAACATACCATTTAATACGAAGCATCAACCGTCTATATAGAAAACATTGACCTGTCCTGTATTGGCAATCTGAAAGACTATAGGAAAAATGTTTGATAGATGCTATAGCCTACTTGGATAGGCTTAAACGGAATCCATAAACTATCCTAAATCAGTCTATTTGAGCTTAAAGTCCGTACTGCTTATTTAAACGTTCGAAAAGAATGTCCTCCAATACCTGCACATTCATTGTAGACCTCAGCGGGGAAAGAAATGTACTTGAGGCATGAAAATGCGCGCTCACACTGACTTGCGTTACCGGTAGATTCGTAGATGATGGTGCGCGGGCATTTCACTCACGCTTGATCCGTCAACGTCACATGCTGTACTACTCATTTCATGATTGGTCACTGCCAAATTAAAATATTAAAGAGAACGATAAAATAACGTTATTAACCGGTTAATGGTCATTTCAAATTAACGTTTCTGTTCAGAACGATTCAAATTGATTTTGATTTCGTTTCCGTTTTTGTTCCTCTTAAAATTTCGTTCGTTTCCGGTTTTCGTTTTCGTTCCTTGAACCGGTTCAGAGCCCTGGTTCACACTGCATTAACTAGTGTTAACAAGAGTGCCTCTAAGGAACCTAATAATTAGGTTGTGCTTTCCCACTGATCTGCCGTCCATAATGTCATGATCAGCTGCTACTGTAGCCACGTACACCTTCAAGGTGGAGGCAGATAGGTGCCTCTGTAGACCCTCTTGGAGAAAAGATAGCACTGACCCAATACCACATATTTACATTTACAATGTAATTTTATCCAAAGCAACTTACAGTGCACTAATTGCAGGGACATTCCCCCTGGAGCAACTTGGAGTAAAGTTCCTTGCTCAAGGACACACTGGTGGTGACCGCTGGGATCGAACCAGCAACCTTCTGCATATAAGTTAAATGGTTTAACCCACTGGACCACCATCTCTACATATCCATGCGTCTTCTCCAAGTGACAAAAAGGTGCCACTTCAAAGCATACAGCCGCCTCATTTAGGGGATGTGAGTCTCTGCTGACTCCAGTGGAGGAGATGGCGGGCAATTAAAGCATTTGTTGTCAAAACAAATACACTTGGGCACTTGTTCTAAGAGAACTCCTGTCTGAATGTGCCATGGCACTTAGAACTTTGGCATGAAGCCAGTGCTAAAGCGGTCTGATATGCATCAACCCGAGTGGCGTTACTGCGGCAGAGGATGCCATATGCCCCAAGTGCCTCTGAAATTGTTTAAGTGGGACTGCTGTTTTTTTACAGCACTGAATGAGCATTGAAAGATGTCTTCTGAAAGGCGTGCTGTCATTGTGACGAGTCCAGCTCCACACTGAGAAAAGAGGTGCTCTGCACAGGGGAGAGCTCTTCTCCCAGTTGACCTGAAGTCCCAGTTGGGCTAGGTGCTCGAGGACCATGTCCACTCAGCAACTCTGCACACAGCAACTCTTGAGAGTGAGTTAAATTAGCCAGAATTCGAAATGGTTGTGAATACACACTTCCCTTAACAGGGCAAGGGCACCCTCTGTGACTTTGGTAAAGACATGGTGTGACAGGGACAACCCTAAGGGAAGGATCTTGTACTGGTATGCACGCCCTTCGAAGACTAACCGTATAAACAGCCTGTGACAATGAAGGATAGATACACGAAAGGTCTGTTGCCGCAAATAAATCCTGGTATCTGACACGTTAACATACACTAAATTAACAAAGGTTTTGGGACACCTACCTTTAAATGCACATGAACTTTAATAATCCGTAGGGATTCATATGGATTTGGCCCACCCTTTGCAGCTATAACAGCTTCAACTCTTCTGGGAAGGCTTTCCACAAGGTTTAGGAGTTTATTTATGGGAATTTTTGACCATTATTCTAGAAGCGCATTTGTGAGGTCAGGCACTGATGTTGGACAAGAACCTGGCTCGCAGTCTCCACTTTAATTCATCCCAAAGGTGTTATGTCGGGTTGAGGTCAGGACTCCTGTCAAGTTCCTCCACACCAAACTCGCTCATCCAGGTCTTTATGCACTGGTGCACAGACAAAATGTCTTGGTATGATGAAGCATTAAGAGTTCCTTTCACTGGAACTAAGGGACCAAGCCCAACCCCTGAAGAACAACCTCACACCATAGTCCACCCTCCACCAAACTTTACACTTGTCACTTCATGGCTGAGTTGCTGTTGTTCCCAATTGCTTCCACTTTGTTATAATACCACTAACAGTTGACCGTAGAATATTTAGTAGTGAATAAATTTCACGAATGGACTTATTGCACAGGTGCAATCTATTACGTTACCACGCTTGAATTCTCCTGAGACGACCCAATCTTTCACAAATGTTTGTAGAAGCGGTCTGCATGCCCAGGTGATTGTTTTTATGCACCTTTGGCCATGGAAGTGATTGGAACACCTGAATTAAATGATTTGGAGGGGTGTCCCAATACTTATATAGTGATATGTATATATAGTGTATGTCTCTGGGTGAGCATCTTGAAAGGGAGCCTGTGAAGGACCCGATTCAGTACTCGTAGATCCAGGATCAGTCTAAGCCCCCCACTCCTCTTGAGTACGATGAAGTAAGGACTGTAAAAGCCTGTCTTCATCTTGAAAGGAGGGACATAATGTAAAACTAGTATATTTGCATTGCGTTCTTTTTTAAATGTTAACACAATTACCCTATATGTGAAGTCTGTTTTTATAATGTATGCTTATATTTGTCAACACATTTACACAGTTATACACATTTTGTTTTTCCTAATTTTTATATACTAAATGGTATATTTTGTTATTTTCATTTGTTGACACTAGGGATGCCACAATTCTTAATATAAAATTGAACCGTTCGGTACGGCATTCACGGTTCAATACACGGTTCAATATTGCAGTTTTGCATTTAATAAATTATTTTTCTATACATTCTATCATTTGCCTCCATCCCAATATACTGAACAACGCGACATACATTCACATCACACGTTAGTGGTAGAGTTATACTCACGGAACACTATAGTTGTTCACAATCACGAAAGTTCATTTTTGCATGCGTTTTAAAGCCTTGTCAGTCTAAACATTTCGTTTGCATGCTTATGTACTGTTTTAACACGCGCTTTTCTGAGCGTTAGTACTAAACGCCTGTCAAACACGTGATTACGGACTAAGTAGTCTTACTGTGTTAATACTGTCAAATACACACAAGGTTAACATAAACACAGTCGGTTATGTCTAAAGTGAAAGTAAAATTGGCGTGTGTCTGTGTGTCTATTAGATGCATGCAGGTCTTAAATTGACAGCAGCGCAGCCTAGTGAACATGCTGCAGCTTGTCCTTAAAGGGACAGTTCACCTCTAAAATTATGTCATTATTTACAGTGAGTAAATGTTCTAAGTGAGTGTCTAATGTTGTTCCAAACCTTTATTCATTTCTTCAGTTGAACACAGACAGTTGAATACCAGACAGTTGATGGTAGCCATTGACATCCATATTATTATTTCCTACAATGGGGACCAGCAACTGTTTGGTTTCCAACATTCTTCAAAATATATTTTATGTCCAAAAGAAGAAAGAACTTTATTCAGGTTTAAAACAACTTGAGCATGAGTAATCGATGACAGAATTAAAAATTTTGAGTGAACTATCCCTTTAATGTTAATAAAACAACAAAAGAGAACATCACTCACTGCTCTGAAAAACTTTAATACAGTAGCTTTAATAGAATCAATGTATATTTTATAGTGAAGTCTGTGTAGTGTTTTATTTTTACATTTACATTACATTTATTCATTCAATTTCATACTTAAATGCTGCTGTACAGCTCTGAGCTGCCAGTGTAAATACAAGGGTTTTTTTTTAAGTAAAGTTTTAAGTTTAAGTAAGGTTTTTCAAGTATTTTAAGTAAAATAAAGAAAGAGTATTGCAATAAAAAAAACTAGTATTTTTTCTCCTTAACCTCTTTCTGTGCCTGTCACCTTAGAATAGATTAGCAAAAAAACTGATGGGACAAGACATCAGAACCGAACCGAACCAAAAACCGTGGTTATAAATCTGAGGTATGTATTGAACCATGGACTAACTGTATTGTTGCATCCCTAGTTGACACACATGAATTATCAGTAGTAGATATCAGTTTTGGTAATTACCCTAAAAGTTAACACTTTATAATAACTACACGCTATGAAGCATTAGTTAAGCATTAGTAAATAGTTCATTCATAATTTATAAAGCATTAATAGACATTAATAGGTAGTTTATAAAGAACGCTATAAATGCTTTATTCTTGATTTATAAGCACATCTATAATGTGTTTAATAATTGTATTTTTATACTTTATAAATTATCAATTTATCATTTCTAAATTAAGTATTACATTATTTACAAACCAGCAGTGTTGGGAGTAACGGCGTTTAAGTATAACGGCGTTACTAACGGCGTTAATTTTTCAGTAACGGAGTAATCTAATTAATTACTTTTCCCAATGTTGCAACGCCGTTAGCGTTACTGAGAAAAAAAATGCGGCGTTACTATAATTGAGCTCACTGAAGCGGTTTTCATCCGAACAGGCTCTCTGTCAGTCGGACCTGCAACGTGTGTGTGTGTGTGTGTGTGTGTGCGCGCGCGCGTGGTACACATAACTGATGATGATTGGTGGGTGGGAGACAAGGTTGAGGTTGATAGGTTGAGTCCACACACACACACACACACACACACACACACACACACCTATGACGCACAGTCGCACACGCATATGCACAGTCAGCGATGGCAAGTCCAACGACTTCAAATGTAGCGTTCGCAAACTGGAAGTATAAGCGCTACTCTTCCCTCGTTGAGGTGAAAGGTAAGAATGTTTATGTAATGTGCAGCTTATGCCCAGGAAGAAAGAGTCTCTCCACGTCTGTGGCCAGTAATTCTAATCTAATGAAGCCTCACATCATCACAGCCACAAAATGAGCGGCTAAAAACCCAGGCGATAACGTGAGCTCCACTACCAAAGGAGTAGTAAAGTACTGATAATATTTACACTATAGTAGGTCTACTGATAATATTTACAATATATTGAATTTGATAGGTGTCTCTCACATTGTCCCACAGCAACATTACAATAGTGTACATTAATATACAATGTTTAGTGTCTAATTCATTCATTTAACATATTTAAATTGGGGGCATCCAAGTTATTTGACATATTTGAACTTTTGACAAAAAAAAAGTAACGTAGTAATTACTTTCCCTGGTAATTAGTTACTTTTATAATGATGTAACTCAGTTACTAACTCAGTTACTATTTGTAAGAAGTAACTAGTAACTATAACTAATTACTTTTTTAAAGTAACGTGCCCAACACTGCAAACCAGTTATTTAGGAGTTGTCAGTTGTTCATAAGATCATTTAGAAAGTGTAAGTAAAGAATTAATAAACTATTTAAATATAAATTTATACATCTTGTTATTTAGACATTTAGTAATAGGTACTCAGTGTGTTAACAAATGCTTTATTAAAATGTATTCCTACTATAATTCATGATTAATTCAGGTAGTTATAAAACATGTAGTAGTTGTCAGTTAACTATATCTGTGAGCTCATCTAAAGTGAGGACTATTTATGCCTCGTAAAGCTTTTACAAAGGATATATAAAGGCTCAGTTCTCTTCTGCACGGCTGTTCTCTAATGTTTTAAAGTCAGTACTGTTTTGACACTGCTAAATTTTTTATTATATTATAATTGTTTTATCAAAATTTTATTTGCTGTATTTTGGCACTCCTGTAATCCAGTGTAATCCACTGGTACATTTTTATTCAGCAATGTTTACACTTTACAGAAATGTATTTTTATAGATGTTTCATTTGACTGCAGTTATGTTTTCTGGCGGTCTACAGGAATATTATTTTCTATGACATTAAAGAGGTTTAATTTTAATTTGATATTAAGTTACTAGTTGTACAGTCTCCATTTTTGCATTTTGAAGTAAATATTTATATGTGCTATATTCCTCTGTGTTGTTTGTTTCCTTTTTCTGCGCAGAAGAGAACTGAGCCTTTAAATCTCTTTTGTATAAGCTTTACGAGGCATAAATAGTCCTCACTTTAGATGAGCTCACAGAAATAGTTAACTGACAACTAGTAAATATTTTATAACTACCTGAATTAATCATGAATTACAGTATGAATACATGTTTATAAAGCATTCATTAACACACTGAGTAACTATTATTATATGTCTAAATAATAAGATGTATAAATGTACATTTAAATAGTTTATTAATCCTTTACTTACACTTTCTAAATGATCTGATGAACCACTGACAACTCCTAAATAACTGGTTTGTAAATAATGTAACACTTAATTTAGAAATTAGAAATTGATCATTTATAAAGTATGAAAATACAATTATTAAACACATTATAGATATGCTTATAAATCAAGAATAAAGCATTTATAGCGTTATTTATTAATTGCTTACTAATGTTTATTAATGCTTTATAAATGATGAATTAACTATTTACTAATGCTTAACTAATGCTTCATAGCGTGTAGTTATTATAAAGTGTTACCAAATAGGGTATTGTATTGCAGATCATATATGAAATGTCTGCATAATCTTCCTTATTGGCTAGTGCTGGCTTCTTGAAAATTCATAATAATTCATAATGATGTCAGACTGAGGTCTATTTGTGTGTCTAGAACATTCTAACACATTTAGAACTTTTATCTGAGGCTAAAGGCGGCATCCTCTAAAATAAATCACGATAAATTATGTAACGCTGTATGTGACTCATTGCTGTAGAACATCTACAAATGTTAAATCATCAAATAAAATGTTTTGGTTTCAACTGCATCTGTCTGAAAAAAAGCAGCAATTATTGATTTTATTATTGTTGTTATTTTCATTATATATAGCTTTCATTGTACTCATAAAGATAACTTGATTAACATTTATTTAGTTATAATATGGTTATTGGTAACGAGAAATGTATATCATGTTGACATCAGCTAGAGCTAAAAATTTGTTGAAAAAATATATGCATATTGGATATCGGCAAAAATATAGTATTGTGTAAGTATGAATAAGTACAAATAAATGTTTTATAAAAAAAATATATAAAAAAGATTATATACCTGCAGCTTACACGTTGTCTTCATTACAGGCCTTAAGCTCAGAATTGGCCCAGGCCCGTGATGATTCCAAGAAGACCCAAAATGACGTTTTGCATGCAGAGAATGTGAAGGCCGGCCGGGATAAATACAAGACCCTACGCCAGATCCGCCAGGGCAACACCAAGCAGCGTATTGATGAGTTTGAGTCCATGTGAGGTCTATACCATCCCCGTTAATCACCCCACTCTACCCTGTAGCCCTAATGCCTTGATCGGTGGCTTATAAGCACAGCTTCTACATGTCCACCCCTCTCCTATAGATCTATAATCCTTGACCTTTGACCCCTTCAGAGAGGTTTGAGGGACATGGCTGCCACTCCCTCAAGCTTTGCCAAAGCTCTCTTCGCCTGTGATCAGCCTTGTAAGGCTGTGTACATGTATAGAGCTCCTCATAGCCCTACTCCAAAAGGAATCAAGTTAGGAACAAGTGGTGTATCCTATCTGTATGAACTTTAAAATTAAGATTTACTAAAAATGTTTGAAAATTTAGAAGAGCCTGAAATTAGTTGAAGCAAAATGTGTGAATGAGTGTTTTTATGTTTTGTTTGTTTCTTTGTTTTTGTTTTTGTCATTGTTGTTTTGTTTTAATTAGGTTTTTTTTTTGGCAACAGTTGTATGCTCACAATGTGTAAAACAGCATTTTTCTTCTTTTATCTATTTTATTTACTCTGTTTCATCTCAAGATTTTAAAGGAAAGTCTTTTTCAGGTTCATGTCAGGGTCAAGTTGTGTGCAACATGGAATTCAGCAGTGTCACATCCACATACACTGAAGAGCACACACAGCACCTCTCCACACCAGCACCCCAGATATCAAATGCAAATTTGGAACCACCAGTATCAAGTGAAGAATGTAGGAACAAAGGCACCTGTCTTGTGAATATTGTGAACCATAACCAAAGGGAGGCTATCACTCTTGCTAGCCAACACAACATGAAAATAATCCATAATTACTGTGGATTTTGATTTGACAAGTCCTTCATTATTGCTAGTTTTGTTTTATTTATTCAGTTCAAGATGTTGTTTGATTCAGGTTAAAAAGCTGTAGCTTCAAGCTGACAGCTTTGATGGAGACCCTGTGACAATACAAGAGTGCTTTCATTGTGTTAGGATGGGTCATTTGATCTCTACAGGGGAACACCTTACTCCATATCGATGGTTTTCCCTACCTACAGGCTCACAAAGGCCAGGGCTGACAGGTGAACAGACAGACAGACAAAGTTTGTTTTAGTGGATTTGTAATTGTAATTTTATTGCGTTATTTTGGGGAAACAGCCTGAGGATTTTAATTTGTGGAATAGATAGAAAGTCGTGTGCATGCGTGCACTAGGTGTCTGTTCATCTGTGATTTTTTTGGGGGGGCATTTTTGTGTGAATGTATTTGTACACCTGCATGCTCATGTGGTTGTTTTGTAACACCTGTGGCCTTTCTGGCTGTTGAGCATATAACATCATTCCTGTTTTCGTGATGGCTAGCTACATCATTATTTTAAAACATGGTGACTGGTTAGTCAAACACTTGGTGTACCGTACGGCAGAGAGAGGCAAGTGTTTTAGAGAGAGACAAGTGTTGTTCTTTTTGAGTTCTTGTTACCCAAATCCTAATATTGCTGTTGGTACGTTTGCTGTTTTAATCTCTTGGAAATTATAATTACATTATAATTACATTTGTAATGTTTTTATCTCTTGGAAATTATATTGTAGGTTGATGTCATCCTTCAATAATGCTTTGGCTGGTTAGGATTATGGGTTGTATGAAATTGTTATATTAAGCAGCCTAAGATATGTCTAAGTTTACACTTGGCATTAACATCACAGTGATCTGATCAGGCAGATCGGATCATTAGCCAATCAGGACATGGCGCGTTTACATTAGTTCACTTTAAGTGACCTCTGTATCTGGATTTCTGTTTCCCGCACAATATTTAAATTAGGTCTGTGGCGCGTTTGAAAGGCAGAAGCTTTAAATGGCTTTGTAGTGTAAAACAACTTTCACTTTAGCAGTCAATGGCAGTGCACACATCACAAGATTATTGTGATTTTTTTTCAACACAAGTAAAATCAATCACAAATAGAGTACTTAATCTACCAATTTAAGTGTCCCAACATTATTCCTGATGCATTTCATGATTGAAAGAGCATTTATATTTCATGTGTAATGTGTAGAAAACATCCTACAACCTTTGTATTAAAGAAATAAAAGAACACATATCACATAAAGAGCATTAATTAGAACTAAACAAGGGTAGGCTATACAGCACCAGATTAAGTCAAGTCAAGTCAACCTTATTTATATAGCGCTTTTAACAATGCAGATTGTTTCAAAGCAGCTTTACAGTGTTAAACAGGAAAATAATGCAACATAATTTTATTCAGCCGTATAGCCACTCTGGAGAAAACGGTGATGTCATCAGTTCATTTCAATTATCATACAGTGACAGTGTGGGCTTTAGATCAGTAATTTAGTTTATATGGTTAATTTAGTTTAATAATTAGATTTATTTGGATATTTAGTAGAAAAATTTAGTGTCCCCAACTGAGCACGCCAAGCCAGAGGCAACAGTGGCAAGGAAACCAAAACCCCATCAGGTGACCTAATGGAGAAAAATAAACCTTGGGAGAAACCAGGCTCAGTCGGGGTGCCAGTTCTCAGATTAAGAGTAAAGATGATACAAATTAAACATTGTCCCATTGCTTTCACTCACTTTACTTTCTGATGCAATATCCAGTCTTAGATCAAATTAAGTTGTTTAAATGAAGGAATACTTCCAGAGTTGATCATAAAAAAATAACTGGGTTGATCATGTTAAACAAGTCACATCATCTGGGACATTAATACACATGCTGAAAGAATAAAAACATACAACATTTAAAACATTTAAAAAACTAAGTGTATTCAGATTATTCCTCTGGCAAAGCAGCGTGCAGCTCTTCATTAAGATCTCATAAGATAATGTTGCACTATTAAAATGGAAAATGACGCACACTGTATCATGTAAGTCTAAATAAACTGTTTTAAAGATTGACATTTATTGCAAAGTTTAATTGCTTGTCAAAATTGCACCTGTCCATTATTTTCTGATCGCAATGCAGAGAGACTGGACAGGAGTTTATATGCAGTAGCCCTCTGAATGTAAATACAATGGCTGGATTGCGTTTACATTACACTGAGATTCGATCACAATGCGTCCTCAACTACATCTGGGCCAGGAAACACTGATCGGATAACATTCAGAAGCGCGTTTACACTTGTCTTTTCAATGTGTATGTGGACAACATCCGGATACAGGTTGCATGTCAATGCCAAGTGTAAACGCAGCCATTATCTGATCTAACTTCAATATGTTAACCCCGTCTCATAATGAAGCATATCTGTTTAGAACATTCCATGTTTTTAACTTTTCCCCCCATTCATTTTCTTGGTGAGGCTTCTTTCAAGATGTTACGTACCCAGAAGTTTTTTTTTCCCCCACCTTTTCATATGGAATTCCAAAGCTGCCAATATTAAAAATAAATAAATACATTAATAAATATACAAATAAATGTAAAAAAGCACAACAAATAAATAAATATATATATATATATATATATATATATATATATATATATATATATATATATATATATATATATATATATATATATATATATACATACATACACTCACCTAAAGGATTATTAGGAACACCTGTTCAATTTCTCATTAATGCAATTATCTAATCAACCAATCACATGGCAGTTGCTTTAATGTATTTAGGGGTGTGGTCCTGGTCAAGACAATCTCCTGAATTCCAAACTGAATGTCAGAATGGGAAAGAAAGGTGATTTAAGCAATTTTGAGCGTGGCAGGGTTGTTGGTGCCAGACGGGCCAGTCTGAGTATTTCACAATCTGCTCAGTTACTGGGATTTTCACACACAACCATTTCTAGGGTTTACAAAGAATGGTGTGAAAAGGGAAAAACATCCAGTATGCAGCAGTCCTGTGGGCGAAAATGCCTTGTTGATGCTAGAGGTCAGAAGAGAATGGGCCCGACTGATTCAAGCTGATAGAAGAGCAACTTTGACTGAAATAACCACTCGTTATAACCGAGGTATGCAGCAAAGCATTTGTGAAGCCACAACACGCACAACCTTGAGGCGGATGGGCTACAACAGCAGAAGACCCCACCGGGTACCACTCATCTCCACTACAAATAGGAAAAAGAGGATACAATTTGCACAAGCTCACCAAAATTGGACAGTTGAAGACTGGAAAAATGTTGCCTGGTCTGATGAGTCTCGATTTCTGTTGAGACATTCAGATGGTAGAGTCAGAATTTGGCGTAAACAGAATGAGAACATTTATACATTTATTTTCTTATGTATTCATTTATTTTTTCCATATTTATTTATTCTTTTATTTTTGTATACATTTATTCATTCCTATTTTTATTTATTTCCAAAAGTATTCATTTCTACATTTATTTATTTCTACATTTATGTATGTCTACATTTTATTTATTTATTTATACATTTATTTATTTTTACCTTTGTAGGGTAACGAGGAGGGCGTGGTTTACATCAGGCATAGCAATCGAGCTCAGAGTAGGCGAGGGTGAAGCACTGAGGCCACAGTGACACCTTGTGGTCGTGACTTGGATAGGTATATGGCCAAAATCTTAAATCTTACTGTGTGATATGGATAGGCTACTCTTTATTCTGGACATGGCCGTAGAACATCGTCTGGTCTGGATTTGTAAAATGTCCTGGCTAACAACCATGAACAGCAACATCTTCAACAGACAGGGACTCTGAAATGAAAGCGCTTGATATTTGCCTTGACTGTTCTAGTTGCTTCTATTGCTCTCATTTGTAAGTCGCTTTGGATAAAAGCGTCTGCTAAATGACTAAATGTAAATGTGATATTTTCCATTAGCGGTCAGAACACACGGAAAGGAAGCAGCTCACATATAGGTTACAGTGACGTTGACACAAGCATATTGATCGATGCATTTGAAACGAGACCACAAATTCATATTTCCTATTTGTACATGCACAACATGTGACAAACGTTTAAAATACAACGCATGTTTCAAAGATCCAAAATAAAACGAGGCGTCGGTTACAGTAGAACATTTTGTTGCGTCACTTCACGTGTGGTCTTATTAATGAAAAATTGGTATAATTCGAAAGCTGTCATGCGGACCTTGGAGCGCACCAGGGTACCGAACAAGAGACTACCCGGAGGAGGTACTCTGAGTTCGGTTGCACTCGAACTGTGACGCGATTAGGGCTGCAGCTATCGATTCTTTTTGTAATCAATTAATCTAGCTCTTAATCGATCGATCAATCGGATAAAAAAATTTGTTTTTAAACAACCAAAACAAATAACGCATAACGAAAATTATGTGGCTGTAAAATGATCAAGCATTTGGCTTTTATTTTTAAAAAAAAAGAAAGATAAAAAAATGCTATTGTCAGGTATGAGAGAGAGAACCCAAGAGACGAAGGCTGTTAACACTTTTAATAGAAAATAAGCAATACAGCCGCTGGAGCTGCCAAACAGAAAGTCTCTTCAAAACGATAACTAAAGCGGCCGTAGACCTGGGTAGGTTGTCCGGTCCTTTGACGAAAACAGAGGTGTCAGGCAGACGGCCGTAGAAAGTAGCACTCAGAGTTCCGATCACAGCATTCAGCGGCAGGCGAGCTGGGCAGAGCACAGACTGAGTATAAGCACGAGAGCTGGTCAACTCGATCCGTAGTTCGTACAACCAGACAGGACAAGACAAGACAAGATACGGAAGGGAGAAAAGCAGCCGACACATCAGTATACAGAAATAATAATCTGGCAAAGAACAAAGGACAGGCAGGGACTAGAAATAGAAAACCCAATCAGAGGAGAACGGGGAACAGGTGTAGCGAGAAACAGCCTGGCAGCAGGTAACGAGCGACAGCTGATCTAAATGAGAGTGCGTGCAAGCACCCGGAGGGAAAGTGTGAGTCAGAGAATGACCAGCAGAGGGGGAAAAAAAGGGAGAACCAGGATCATGACAGGTATTGATTCCAACTCCAACATTTGGCTCCAAAACTAAGCCTATTTATTGCAATTTTTACCCATTTAGTGTTTATAAGTGCCAGTGCCAACAATTATATAACAATACAGTTAAGTCAACTTACTGTAAAACATGTGTAACGTGTAAAACTATGAATACAAACTTAAATAGTAAATGCCATTTGGCCTTAGTTTTGTCTTCTTAATACAACATTACAAAAAAAGGATTGCACCTTCTGCAAATTACCCACATGAGAACAAAAATAAAAAATGTCGACTTGGAGTCTAATAAAGGTTAAATAGAAAAAGAAAAAAAAATGGTAGGCTATATAACGGCACTTGTTTCAGAATAGTAATTTTAATGTTAATGATTGATAGCCTAATGTTAATTTAAAAAGTCTAACGAGATATATATATATATAGGCACATTAGTATTTTCACCCCCAAAAATGGTTTTGCAGGAGGGTTTCTTCAAGCGTCCTGGAGATGCTGCCACAGTTCTTCTGGATTTAGTCTCAGTTTTTTCTGTTTCTTCATGTAATCCCAGACGGACTCGATGATGGTGAGATCCGATCTCCGTGTGGATCATACCTCTGTTGTCAGACTCCTTCTGCATACAAAAATCTCACTGGAATGGATTATTACAATTAATGGCAAAATGAATGTTTGAAAATGTAAACTGATACTACCTACTGACACACTATTACAAAGATATATATATGTATATATATTAATATTTGGTACAGTAGCCTTTGTTTGCAATTACAGAGGTCAAACGTTTCCTGCAGTTTTTCACCAGGTTTGCACACACTGCAGGCCCACTCCTCAACACAGATCTTCTCTAGATCAGTCAGGTTTCTGGCCTGTCGCTGAGAAACACAGAGTTTGAGCTCCCTCCAAATATTCTCTATGGGGTTTAGGTCTGGAGACTGGCTAGGCCACGCCAGAACCTTGATATGCTTCTTACAGAGCCACTCCTTGGTTATCCTGGCTGTGTGCTTCGGGTCATTGTCATGTTGGAAGACCCAGCCTCGACCCATCTTCAATGCTCTAACTGAGGGAAGGAGGTTGTTCCCCAAAATCTCGCAATACATGGCCCTGGTCATCCTCTCTTTAATACAGTGCAGTCGCCCTGTCCCATGTGCAGAAAAACACCCCAAAGCATGATGCTACCACCCCCATGCTTCACAGTAGGGATGGTGTTCTTCGGATCATTCTTCTTCCTCCAAACACGTTTAGTGGAATTATGACCAAAAAGTTATATTTTGGTCTCATCTGACCACATGACTTTCTCCCATGACTCCTCTGGATCATCCAAATGGTCATTGGAAAACTTAAGACAGGCCTTGACATGTGCTGGTTTAAGCAGGGGAACCTTCCGTGCCATGCATGATTTCAAACCATGACGTCTTAGTGTATTACCAACAGTAACCTTGGAAAAGGTGGTCCCAGCTCTTTTCAGGTCATTGACCAGCTCCTCCCGTGTAGTTCTGGGCTGATTTCTCACCTTTCTTAGGATCATTGAGACCCCACGAGGTGAGATCTTGCATGGAGCCCCCGTGCAAGGGAGATTGACAGTCATGTTTAGCTTCTTCCATTTTCTAATGATTGCTCCAACAGTGGACCTTTTTTCACCAAGCTGCTTGGCAATTTCCCCGTAGCCCTTTCCAGCCTTGTGGAGGTGTACAATTTTGTCTCTAGTGTCTTTGGACAGCTCTTTGGTCTTGGCCATGTTAGTAGTTGGATTCTTACTGATTGTATGGGGTGGACAGGTGTCTTTATGCAGCTAACGACCTCAAACAGGTGCATATAATTTAGGATAATAAATGGAGTGGAGGTGGACATTTTAAAGGCAGACTAACAGGTCTTTGAGGGTCAGAATTCTAGCTGATATACAGGTGTTCAAATACTTATTTGCAGCTGTATCATATAAATAAATAGTTAAAAAATCATCTATTGTGATTTCTGGATTTTTTTTTAGATTATGTCTCTCTCAGTGGACATGCACCTACGATGACAATTTCAGACCCCTCCATGATTTCCAAGTGGGAGAACTTGCAAAATAGCAGGGTGTTCAAATACTTATTTTCCTCACTGTATATATATATATATATATATATATATATATATATATATATATATATATATATATATATATATATATATATATATATATATATATATATATATAAATATAAATTATATCTAATATATTTGAGGAATTATGATGAGGTAATACAATTTTTTGAATATCTCTGCAGCTCCAGTGTCCAGTGTTGTCAATCCCGTTAAATGGTTTTGGGAGCGTTGTAGACTGATAAAATAAAAATAACAATATAAAAATAACATTTTGAATGACAACTGTTTCAGAATAAATAAAGCAGTATTTCATTTCGTGATAACCGGTAACTCTGGAAACAGAACGAAAAAATGAACGTGTTTGCCCATACGAACCAATTCGTTTTTAATTCCTGATTTGTGAATAACTACATTAGGCCTTGCTTGATGTATAGGTAAAAACACTAAAATTTTGTAATTAATGGATCAGGAAATGCATAATAACGGCAAAAAGAAAACTTTAAAGATAAAAACGGTTTTATGTTTTTATGTTTAATGTTTCATAAAATAAAATAAAAAATAACAAAAAACCTTGTTGGCAGATTTTTCCTTGTTTTGTTTTTTTCTTCTGCACAAATTGCACCGCAAATAAGTTTTTGCGGGCGGCTTGTTGACATCCATGTTTGTTTCAGTACAAAATCTTGCACAGTTGAGTTTCTTAAAGTGTGTTGTGTGGACTGACTCAGTCGTAAACATTTGTACTCTTCTCTGACTGTCAAAGATTAAAATCTGCTCCAGTCGAAGGGAACGGTCTTTGTGTTCAGTTCAGTCTTAGAATGTTTCAGTCGTTAAGTGAGTCCCCGGCTTAAGACGTGTGATTAATAATAAGACCACGCCAAGAAAACACCATTATGTTCAGTGATGCTGTGACTGTCCACACGTGAAATGACTCAACGCAACAAAATGTTCTACTGTAACCGACGCCTCGTTATATTTTGGATCTTTGAAATATGCGTATTTAAAGCGTTTCACACATGTTGTGCATGTACAAATAGGAAATATGAATGTGAAGTAAATTTGTGGTATCGTTTCAAATGCATTGATCAATATGCTTGCGTCGACGTCACTGTAGCCTGTATGTGCGCTGCTTCCTTTCCGTGTATTCTGACCACTACTGGAAAATATCAAGCGCTTCCATTTCAGAGTCCCTGTCTGTTGAAGATGTTGCTGTTCATGTTTGTTAGCCCAGGACATTTTACAAATCCAGACCAGATGATGTTCTACGGCCATGTCTGGAATGAAGAGTAGCCTATCCATGTCACACAGTAAGATTTAAGATTTTGGCCATATACCTATCCAAGTCACAGACAGTATCAACATCAGTAGGCTATACTTATTGTATTTCGACCACAAGGTATAACTGTGCGTTCACACCGCCGCCGGCGAGAGCGTCAAACTTCGCTCTGGCCGCCCTGCACTCGACGCTGTAGAAAGATTCACGGACGCGCTGCCGCTCTGACGTAGATCGAATGCTTGGTCTTTTTTAAAACTGCATTTAAAGGGGCCGCAAAGCAAACAATCATGTTCGCATTTTTAAAATCGGCATTTGTGCTGACTGACCACAGTAGGGTATACCCGTATAAGATAACATCATGAAATAATTTAAATGTGAAAGTTAACTTAAAGGAACTGTATGTAAGAAATGTATTTCAATTAATCATAAAATGGCCCTAATATGTCAATAGACATTAAAAAATCATGTTAATTTCAAATACTTATATCACTGACAACAGTTGTCCGGCCAAGATATTGTCGTTTTAAAATTGAAGTTGCAGCCCTCAACTGATGTTGATGTTGACATGCTGTGTCATGCCTGAAGCGCCGCCCTCCACCTGTCTACCAATCACGAAGTCAGTAGTGTTTCTGCATTCGGGTTGCCAGCTCTGCTAGTTACCACAGCTGCAGCTACAAACTTTCTGGATAAACAATGTCTAACTTTACCAAACCTAAACGACCTCGATATGAATCAGAAAAACGTCGTGACAGTGTCCGAAATAAAACAAGGATTTGTATAGGAGATGCCTTTGAAAGATGGAGACGGCTGAAAACGGAGAAGTATTTGAAGACAGACGCCAACGTTGCTAATTTTCTCCTGGACAGGTAAGGTTAATCTATGTTTGGCTAACTTGTACTTAATGTAAATGGACATTTCAAATATTCACGACAGTCGAACAAAGTTGTGCATGTTCATGCAAAGTAACGTTAGGTTAGCGCAGATGGAGGAGGTGGGTCATTGAATTGAAAAGGTAACGTTAAGGAATTGTTTGGTAAATAAAAATGGCGAGTCGTCATTGCTAACATTAGTAATGCATTATCAGAGCCCGTTTCTCTGTCATTATGCTGAGACGCTGATGAAAACAACATTAGCACGCCTATTATGGCAATGTGAAAACGTATTTGAGACAGTAGCCTAACGTTACCTCGGTAAAAATGATTCCTCATTCTTTCTTCGTATATATAGTGGATAAAACATGCTGCAAGTTGACCTGTATGACCATTGCAAATGTTATTTAGTTACTCTCAATCGTTTCTGATGGGACTGAAATCAACCATGTGATAGCCATTGTTGATATTGAACGCTGACATGGCGTAATTTGTCCCGCGTTATACTTGCTGTGGCAATGTTTGTTATTTGTTAGCCTACTTATGACAAAAACGCTTGTCTTACTGTGTACGACTCGTCACTTGCCATTGAAAGCTCCGTGTAGCAGCCTACGTTCCCGCTGGATCCTGCAGCCTATCTGGCAACCTCGAGTTGGGGTACTTGCAGTAATTTGAAAGTGATTGCAGTACCAGTTTTGGCCACAGTCCTACATACAGCTCCTTTAATTATAGTTGCATGTTTGCTAATGAAATAAACCATTTAAAAGCCATTTGTGTGGTGTGGCTTTTGTGTTCTTGGAAGTGCTAGTCTAATGTCAACATGCAGTTTATAGGTGCTAGCCTTGGTCTTTAACATTAACATTAATTTGTGTGCAACCTACTTTACAATAACTGTCCTGGTTTAAGTGCAGCATTCAAATCGGTGTTTTTTTGAGCAAATGAATTGCATTCCTGCTGAAAAAAAGGCTTTCTAGCGCGAAAATGTTGCATATAAAAGGTGTTGCGCGGAATATATATATATATATATATATATATATATATATATATATATATATATATATATATATATATATATATATATATATATATATATATTATAGGGAAACCCGCTACCGCAAAGATCAACCTCTCCTCTATTTTGCTTGGGAACTAATGTTGTCGGAACCAAAGTTTACAGAACTGCGTTCTCTGGAATCATTTCAAGCGGAGCACTACTACATTCCCATTGGTTGCCGCCGGTTGCCGCCGAACCGCGTCATAGCTCATTACCATAAAGTTGACCTGATTCCAACTCTCCTCGACGCCCAAATCGTCCAAGACGCGCCGCGCCGCTCTCGCCGGAGCTCGCCGCCGGGCTCCCATTGAAAATGAATGACTTCCGGCCACTTTGACGCTCTCGCCGGCGGCGGTGTGAACACACCATAACTGTGGCCTCAACGCTTCACCCTCGCCTACTCTGAGCTCGATTGCTATGTCTGAGGTAAACCACGCCCTCCTCATTACCCCAATAAATAGATAAATGTAGAAATAAATAAATGTAGAAATGCATAAATCTAAAAATAAAGAAATGTAGAAATAAAGAAATGTAGAAATGAATAAATGTGGAAATAAATACAAATAGAAATGAATAAATGTATAAATAAATAAAAGAATAAATAAATAAATATGGACAAATATATATATATACATAAATAAGGAAATAAATGTATAAATAATTATTTATTTTAGTTTATTTGCTTTTCTATGTATATTTATTTATATATATTTATTTATTTATTTATTTTTGCTTTTATACATTTATATTTATGTATTTATTTATTTATTAATATTGGCAGCTTTGGAATTCCATATTTCAAAATTTGTATCATGTCTTAGTTTAGTTTAGTCTAGTTTTATTGATTTATATAGCACATTTAATAATGACAGAGTCAACCAAAGTGCTGCACAAAAGTAAAATAGATACTTAAAACAAATAACAGAATAAGATAAATTGCAAATTTACCCAGCAATAAAATTCACACATAGTAAAATATTATACAGCAATTAGTTGTCTTTGTTCTGTTGACTCTAGTCTTTCACTGCACAATATTTTCTCTACTCAGCTTGTATGTGCGCTGTATTGCAGTAGAAACTGCAGAAATTGCAGTAGGGATACTCAGTACCCAGGACTATACTTCTTTTATTTCACATTTTGCGTGATCAAATATCTGAAAATGTAGCTGTGAAAGCAGGCAAATTAAACAATTTCCATTTCTTTTTTTCTTAGTTCATGCAATGCCTTTGAAAGTCTTACCTTAATAAATGTTATTCACATAACTTTTGATTAATGGTGGGAATTTTAATTTTCAAAGACCTCACTGTTTATGTTTGATGTTTTAGGTGGGGAAATGTTTGAATCATATCTTGACACCAGAATGTGCATTTGTTTGGATATGCAAAGCATTTGTTTGGGATCTTAATGAAGTGGAGGGTAAGTTTTGTTGTTTACCAAGGCAGGTGTCCATGATGGGATGTATTTGCCATAGCAAGATAAATAATGTGCTTCCTTTTTTCTTTTTCTTTTTTTCTTTTTGAAACTGAACCACCAGCATTTGCATTTACTAAAAAGGGATAAAACACCACTTCAAGGTCACAATGCATATTTATTTATTTTTATTTTTGGTGGGGGGATTCATGCAAGTTTAATTTTTGCTTTGTTTGTTAATATAGCTTTCTGTTACATAGAAATAACACATTGGAACAATGCCCATGACTAAATATTTAGTTGAAAATAAAGATTGAATTTTTTTTTTTCTGCTTATTTTTGTGCCATTTATCCTTTGTTTTTCCTGTTTAGGTAATTCCAGTATAGACTTCTAAACATCTTTAAATAGTACAGTATTTCTACCAAAATATTCATTGTGCAATTTATTTATTTATTTTATCCAAAAAGGAAAGACCTACGTGTAATGTGTAAATAAAAGTTTGCATATTTGTATAGGCACATGGAGTGGTCAAAAACAATTGAGTTTTGATACGTACTTTGCATAATGTGTCCTACATTAAAACAATAGGGTCTGTTAAAATACTGAGTCATATAGATCCTCAGTAATGGCATTGTGAGTTAAAAAGATGCAAATCTGGTTAACATTTTAAAGGTGTTTCTTCATTTCAGCATCTTTAAACTCAATTATGATAACCCTACAAAGTCAAATAAAAGGACAATATGGTTCATAAGAAATGGGCAAATAAAATTTTCTGTTGCTTTTTTTCCCCTCCAAAATATGCATATTTGGAGACAACAAACACAAGCTCTGTAACATTATTGAACAAGTCACATATTTACCACCAGCATAACTCTTTATAATAAACTATGATTTGAAAAACTAAAGAATCATTGGCAGTGTTAATTAAAATGATAATGTTACCTAACTCTCTGCTTCTTTTGGCCCTTAAGCATAAAGCCCACTGATCTTAATGCACAAGACCTATAAGAGTCTGACCCTGCTTCCCAGTGTGCATACTGTCCATCCTAAATAGAATGTGAGAATGAATGTGAGAATAAATTGTGTCCAAGTATATTATGTTGAAAAGAGTATGCCAAGATCCCAGAATAGTCAACTATTTCTGGTAAATTTAAAGTGTGGATCTATGCACTATCTAACTGTTATTATTGCCCACAACCTTTTGCACTTTGGAGAAAGATTAGGTGTAGAACTACAAACATAAATACAAATAACTACAAGTATCGTGGAGTATGTGAGACTGACAACTGATATTGATAGTTAATATCTCAAACACCTTTCAGTGCCTCTTTACTCAACTGAGTACAGACACTGAAAGGTGTTTGAGATATTAATAATCAATATCTAACCTTATGAAAAATATTTATTTAATGTTATCTGTGTTATATTTCATTTGCAACATCATTGTAAACTTGTATAAAGATACAAACAGCACGATAGCATAACAGATATGTTTGGCCATTATTAAATGCATTACTATGCAAAACACATGAGTTCCCTTCACAGCATGAAAGACCCACGACTGGCAGATCAACATGCTACTTGTTTTCTCTAATATGGTATGGAAAATTATATTAAGAATAATGTGAAATGTATATATATATGAGGATGATAAATGTGACAGGATGGTTTACTGTGACAGAATGCACGTAACTATGCGACTGATCATAATTTTGTGATGTTGAAGTACGTCCCAAAGCTTTACTATTCATCCACTACCAGTATCTACCTTTTCTAGGCAAATTAGGATAGAGCATTAGTCGGCTGGAAACGGTGCAGTCCATTATTTAGTGTCACAAGCTCACAGTGTGCAATAATTATCCTTGGCCTTGGACTTAGGTGGTTGAAGGCTGTTTAATTGTCAAGATGTGTTTTAAGCTAGCATTACAATATTGCAAAATGAAAACAGAGTAAAGCACACCATCAAATAACTTGTCATGAACACTGGACCAACAACTAAATGTGTATTTACATGATAAACATAAAAAATTTGTATACAATCAACCTGTTGAACTACATGCTTTTACAGAACATTATCCACACTTCCTAAATCCTAAATGTAACATATCATGTACTTGCAATATTTCCTTGTAAGTATATTAATAGTAAATAGACACAAACACACACACACACGCATTGTAAACATGGAAACTTGTCAACATCTTGTTATATAATTGAAAACTTGTTGGCTGAACATGGTTCAGATTATTCAGATGTGTCTTAAGCACAGTGCCATGTAGTGGCAAATACTCTAGGCCCACACAACAGCCAACAATGGCACACAGTGCCACAAGGCCAAAGGGAAGGCTCTTCTTTCTTCAAAATAAATAAAATGTATTCCTATAACAAACATATTTCAGGTACCATTTTATCTCCATAACTTAAAAAAGCTCACTTAATGACATTAAACACAGTCCTCTTAAATGTATCAAAATTAAATCTGTTTGTCTACATCTGTCTTGATAGTTTTTGTTTTGTTTTTTTGTTTCTTATTATTACTTTAAATTTAGATTTCAGATCTAAACAAGTTTTAATAGAACAAGAGCAGAAGCAATAGTATGCAAATGATCAGAACTGTTTAAAAAATAGCAATGTTTAACTTTCTGAAATCCTGCCCCAATCTGTATTGTATTCCATCTGCAACATTTTGAATTTAAGAAATAAGATTTTACAGTAAATACTTTTGCTTTAAAATAAAATAAATAGACTCCTTGATTACTATAGTACCATCCGTTTTAGAAGCATGTATCTCTTTTTTAAAAAAACCTGAAGTTCTCTTTATGATAAAATGTTGCCAAAAATATTTCTTATTTTATTCATGTACTACCTATTGTACATAACTTTGTGTGTGAATATACTTTTCCATAGATCATATGTATATAAACATCTCTGATTTTAAGTTAAAAAGATACAATTTGTATCAGCAAGGACAGGTATTCTCTGGCTACCATGGGTCACATAAAATGTTAACAATTCTGAAATAATTCATGTCTGATATAAACATCATTTAAAAAAGGAATCTGCACCCAATCAGGTCCCAACCTCAGTTGCTTTCAACAAGAGCAGGATACAACTGGCTTACAGTAACATGCACCCATAAGTTAAGCCAGAAATGTTCCTTATTAAAATTAAGGTACACAGACAGAGCTTGTGGCACCTGTCTTTACTACACTACTACATCTATGGATATTCAGACCATTTATCCTATTATAACACTTACAGAAGTGCAGAATACCCAAGCCCACACACCAAAAATTGGGAAGACTACACTTCCCAAAGTACGAGCAAGCACACCCTCACATTCATGATTAAGCTTTTCTATCTGTAAAAGAATAAAACATCACAAAGCAATAAATAAATTATAATTAAAATGGCAATACAAGCAGTTACTTTGCTGGCCACAAGTTATTTTCATTATTTCACCTCTAAAATTGACATGTAATTATCTTCCAGAAACAATATGAACAAATATATAAAAATATTCCTTGAAAATATTTTGTCTTTCCCAGGAATTTTTTGTCATAATGGACATTCTAGAAAAACAGAGTCCCATCCCTTACATGCAATTCATATAACTGATGCTTCAAACATCTTTGTCAAGTCAAATGTTTTTGTATAGCACTTTTATCAATATACATTGTTTTAAAAAGTCGTCCTAATAGATTCATTGTAGACCATACTCTGACATTCCATCTCCTCTTATTTGATTGCTGTAGGTTACCAAACTGCATTTTGATAAACAGCAATAAAAAAAGTGCCTTGTGATTAATTACAATCTTGTCTGAACATAATAATTAACATTAAGTAAAATATTTCAGAAAATAAATATCAGAAAATAAATATTACATGCATCACAACATTTACAGGCAAATTACTTTTATAGTATTCTCCTCAGGTCAGCCCATCAAAAGTAAATCTGTAACATGGTACTTTTAATGCAATGCTTTACATAAATAGATTGGCTCATTCACTCCAGCTACCTCAATTTAATTAGGGTGCAGGAAGCTGGCAGAAAAAAAAATTGTTTACAGAGAGTGTTTATACAGTTAAAAAAAAATGAAAATCCTCAAATAATTTACTCCTATTAAACACGCTGTAAAAATTTTGGATGCAGTATTCTTTTAACACCTCAGCGCTTAGTATTCAACTTGATTCTTTTCTGCCAAGATGGCTGCTGCCAACTGCTGGGCGTCGGTCACGTGAGGGTACCACCCCATGACCAATTGTACTAGCTCAGTGGGGAAAATGTTGCACAGGTTGGTAAACACTTTCTCTCGTACTTCCTGGTAACGACTTGAAGCGAGTGGCTCCTGGTGCTGGTGTGATGAAATGTGGGGCATATGGGATGAATGGGGGAGGTGAGGAGTGGAGCGACAGTCCCAAGGTATCCGCCACATCTGTTCGAGGTTCTTTGAGGGGTCCTGGAAGCTCAAGGGCTCATAGAATGGTTGTGGGTGCTGTCTGTAATATGGATCCCAACTGGTCTTTCGCTCTTGGGGTAAGTAGGCTTTTCTAGGCAGTAATGGAGGGTGCTCATAAAGTCTGGAGTCTGACGCGCTTTCCATACATGTTGAGGAAAGGACACGACCCAGTTGAGAGTTCTGGGAGTGAGTTTTTCCCTGGCAGAGAGGAGGGTAGTCTTGAGGACAGCTTGTGCGAGCACCTACCACTTGATGCTGGAGTTCTGGAGACATGTAGGAGATGGAGTGCTGGAAGTGGGGGTCTTGCTGGTCTTCTAAAGCAAATCTATGAACACTAAGTATGCTTTGGTGGAATCCTGGGTGGTTAGATCTAGCAGGGGAGAGAATGCACCCTCGAGGAATAACAGGGAGTAACTGGTAATTTCTACGATGATGATAGTGGTGATGACACTTTATACCTTCATCCAGTAACAAATCAGGAGAGCTCATGCAAGAAAGCTCGGTGTGGGTTGCCATTCCATATGAATCTGAGCTCAAACTGCCATCACTGCTGCAGTCTGATGCCACTGAGCTGGTGCATGGGTCAGCATCAAACAGGAAGTGACGCTCTGGACTCCTCTGAGAGGGCAGGCTTAGGCCAGAATATGACCTAACCATGGAGTAATAAAGATCTGGAGACTCACAGGTTTTATGGGGCTCTGCATGAGACAATGATGGACCTTCCTGATTCTTCAACAAACAAATATTGTGATCCTTCAAGTCCCGGCTATGCCCATGAGATAAAGGAGGACCTCCCTGAGCTTGAGGCAGAGCTAGGTTGCTCTTATACAGGTCTGCTTTGGTTTCTGAACACAGCTTATCCTCCACATCACTGTAAGAGAGGGCACGGATATTGGGGTCAGATTGCCTCTTTGGCTGAGATTGTCTTCCGTCACCGGCTTTGTCATTACTGGAACCTCCAGGCACACTGTGACTCTTCACGAGACATGTCTCTCCCAGACTTTTAACTGCAGAGCTCTTGGCACTGGCGCGGAGCTCATCTGCCACAGCTCGCTGTGGCTGTGTACCACGCTCTGGATGGTAGAACTTACACTTGTGACCATAGGTGCACTTTTTTCCTAATGGAAATAAGAAGTAAATAAATGTTTTAGATATGTAAGCACTTTGTAAAACAACATACACTTCTACTTATATTTTTCAACAGCCTTTTAAATTGACAACCTTAATTTCTATTTTTTCAATTCCTGAAATAGATATGCTAATGTCTCTTCCCCACATACTTTGGTTAGCGTTAGTGTATAGGATCACGCTATCTGTGTACCGCTTAACAGTATGTTCCCTGCCGTGCTCCCTGCTGTCCTACTCAATTTACAGATGTTAGTAGAAAAAGAATGATCAGTTGCTGTTAGAATACTTTAATGGTTGTGGTAAAAAAGAGCTAAATAGAAGAGAGGCAACACAAATGCAAAGACATGAGAAAAATGTCATGTTTTAATAAAGAGTGGCTTGATCAAGTGGCGGAAATAATGGATGATTTGCGTAGCACAGTAAAAAATAAAAAATAAAACTACCACAGGTGTAACATGCAAAGTTTCGATAACTAGAAAGCATTTCTTTAAATTATTTAATAGATCTGAGTTTAAATGCTTAAATTAGCTTATTAATACATGTTATATTAACAAAAACCTGCAAAAAATAAATGCACATTCATATGCAATAGCTTTACATTTTTATATTATATTATATTATATTATAAAGAATTTAATAATTTTAAAGAATGTATGCTGCCTTCACGCTAAAAACATCTCTGGTTACCTAACGTAATCTTGGTTTCCTAAGAGTAGGGAACGAGACACTGCGCCACCGATAGGTGTCGCTATGGGGTTATCCCGACCTTCTTGAATCTACTGAAGCCTTATGAAATCTCATTGGTGAGAAACCACCCGCCAGTGGTGTTCAAGCGCGCAAAATAGAGGTGGGCTCCCCCGCTCTATAGGGTAGCACTGAACGCCATTGCCTCAGAATATTGGACTGAAGCAGAGTGTGGGATGGGGATGTATAAAATCCCACCGTGTTCAAAGCAAAGGTCTAGATCAGCTACAAGCCAAGCCGTAGACCTAGATAAAGAACTTCATGCAACGGAGACCTCATAAGCTCAGCGGCATAGCAGCTATAAGAGCAAGTTGCTCAAGCATAGACTACTGTAAAAACATAGCAGAGTAAAAGACAGCTGTCTTGCCTGCGTCCTGAATAAACCATACACTCACTGCCAGCACTCATGATGGCAGTCGTCTCCGGACTGCATTAAAGGGATAGTTCACCCAAAAATGAAAATTCTGTCATCCTTTACTGACGCTCAAGTTGTTCCAAACCTGTATGAGTTTCTTTGTTCTGCTGAACACAAAATAATATATTATAAAGAATGTTTGTAACCAAACAGATAGAGCAACCATTGACTACCATAGTAGGGAAAAAAATACTATGGTAGTCAATGGTTGCAGCCTTCAGAGCAAGCAGTCTGGGCGAGTGTTAATCATGCACTCTCTGGAGTCCCTGGAAGGGCATGTCACGCCTCTGTACAATCTGACAGGGACCGAAGCACTTATGCCTTTATTTGGAACTTTATCTCACCAGAGAAAACGCTTCAATACAGAGAACTTTCTGTGTTCTGTGTAAGAGCTGTCACGCCACACAACGTCCACAATCGTTCTCAAGATTCATAGCTGGCTCAGTCCCTATAAAGGGGGCTGGGGTGGGGCTAGATCTTTAACTAGGTCTGCCGGAACCGGGAATACTTCCCATAACACCTGATGTACTTGTTACATTATAAAAAGATTGGCATACTACGCTAATGTTAGTCTCTCTGTTTATCCTGAGATTTACTGTAGTCAGCCGGATCAGGGCCGTATTCTGATCAGATGGTGGCCCTGCACCTAGATGCGACCAACGCAGCCATGAAGTATCTGCAGAGACTGTGAGAATCCGCCTTATGTCAACTAGACTCTCCTCTGTGAAAGCCTCATCGACACAACATCCAGTGGGAGTGAACCGCAACAAACCGTCTCCTGCTTGATGACTCCGATCTTTAACCAGATGGAACTGGACAAATATTCTGAATATTCCGATCTAATATGACTTCTGACTTGTAATGTTTGCCTGAATCACAATCATACACTGTTTGTTCGTTGGCCAGAGGAGAACTGGCACCCCGACTGAGACTGGTTTCTCTCAAGGTTTTTTTTTTCTCCATTCTGTCACCTGAGAGAGTTTTGGTTCCTTGCCACCGTCACCTCTGTTGCCTTTGGCTTTTGGCTTGCTTAGTTGGGGACACTAAATATTCAACTATATTACTGATATACACTATACACTCACCTAAAGGATTATTAGGAACACCATACTAATACTGTGTTTGACCCAATTTCACCTTCAGAACTGCCTTAATTCTACATGTCATTGATTCAACAAGGTGCTGAAAGCATTCTTTAGAAATGTTGGCCCATATTTATAGGATAGCATCTTGCAGTTGATGGAGATTTGTGGGATGCACATCCAGGGCACGAAGCTCCCGTTCCACCACATCCCAAAGATGCTCTATTGGGGTGAGATCTGGTGACTGTGGGGGCCATTTTAGTACAGTGAACTTATTGTCATGTTCAAGAAACCAATTTGAAATGATTCGAGCTTTGTGACATGGTGCATTATCCTGCTAGAAGCCATCAGAGGATGGGTAGCCATCAGAGGATGGGTACATGGTGGTCATAAAGGGAAAACATCCCCCACACCATTACACCACCACCACCAGCCTGCACAGTGGTGACAAGGCATGATGGATTCATGTTCTCTTTCTGTTTACGCCAAATTATGACTCTACCATCTGAATGTCTCAACAGAAATCGAGACTCATCAGACCAGGCAACATTTTTCCAGTCTTCAACTGTCCAATTTTGGTGAGCTTGTGCAAATTGTAGCCTCTTTTTCCTATTTGTAGTGGATATGAGTGGTACCCGGTGGCGTCTTCTGCTGTTGTAGCCCATCCGCCTCAAGGTTGTGCGTGTTGTGGCTTCACAAATGCTTTGCTGCATACCTCAGTTGTAACGAGTGGTTATTTCAGTCAAAGTTGCTCTTCTATCAGCTTGAATCAGTCGGCCCATTCTCCTCTGACCTCTAGCATCAACCAGGCATTTTCGCCCATTGGATGTTTTTCCCTTTTCACACCATTCTTTGTAAACTCTAGAAATGGTTGTGCGTGAAAATCCCAGTAACTGAGCAGATTGTGAAATACTGGCCCGCCTGGCACCAACAACCATGCCACGGTCAAAATTGCTTTCCCATTCTGACATTCAGTTTGGAGTTCAGGAGATTGTCTTGACCAGGACCACACCCCTAAATGCATTGAAGCAACTGCCATGTGATTGATTGATTAGATAATTGCATTAATGAGAAATTGAACAGGTGTTCCTAATAATCCTTTAGGTGAGTATATAACTGTAACATAGAGTGAGTGCAGAGAGACATAGTGTTGAAAACATCTCCGGTTACTATCGTAACCTCAGTTCCCTGAGAGGCGGGAATGAAAATCGGGAAATCTCTTTTCTCATAATTTCTTGAAATCTTATAGGCAGAAAAATTTAAACTAAAAGTTTTTCAGTTAGAAAAACTGGCCAATTTCTGTGCGATATGCAAATCGCATGCAAATACTGTAGGGCTAACCTGGCAGTTTAAAAGGCGAAAAGCGCTGCAATTACCTCAGAATCACAACAGAACGCGGAACTGAGTGAGCGTTCCCGTCTCTCAGGGAACCGAGGTTACAATAGTAACCGAAGACATTCCTTTTCGAGAGCGGTCACTTCGACACTGTGTGAAATGCATAGGGAACCGAATACAATCCCGCCTTGAGAGCTGCGAGGTAGCAGACAAGTTGCACCAATCGCAGAAGATAACAAAACCGCCACGGGGCGGAGTTACCAGAAGCTCTTATGATAGTTGAAGCCAGGCCAATGAGAGATGTGCTAAAGCCTATCCAAATTTGCATATTGAGACAGATAAAAATGCAGACTGCACTGATAAGGGCAGAACTAGCACAATAACGTAGAAATGGAAGATATGAGTGAACACAGCATCAACAGCATAGTGGTAACTAACTGTTCTACAAAACAAACACTTGAAATAGTGGATAGAATAATAAGTGTCTGCTGCACTGATAAGGGCAGTAAAAGTGACAACAGCGAGTAAATACACATAAGCACGAGCATACACAGCATCAACAGAAAACAGTAATAACTGTACAGTATAAAACACTTGAATAGGGACTTAACTCACCGAGAGCACTTGTGAAGCTACAGATGGCACGTCCAGCTTGTAAAATCTAACGAAGGTGTTGGGAGAACACCAGTCAAAGCCAAGCATATTTCTTGAATGAATGTACCTTTAGACCAAGCCCATGAAGATGCAATGGCTCTCGTAGAATGTGCCCTGATGTGGAAGGGCAATCCTGGCCCAAACTAGCATACGCCAATGCGATAGCATCCACTATCCAGTGGGACAGCCTCTATTTAGAGACAGCACGTCCTTTAGAACAGCCCTCATAGCACGAAAAGAGCTGGTCTGACTGACGAAAGGATGCCGTTCTATTAATGTATATCTTAAGCACCCTAACCGGGCAAACAGCACTCAGCGGCAGAGCATCAGCATCACGTGAAGTCGCTGGTTCAACTGATAAGACTGATCGAGAGACGACCTGTGCTTTAAAGGGCGTTGATAACGATTTTTGCACGTAGCCATGTCTCGGCCGGAGAGTGACATTACAGTCGCCGTGACCGAAACACATACAATCACCGTTTACAGAGAAAGAGGAAATCCCCAACACGTTTAGCAGAAGCAAGGGCCAGGAGAAGAGCGGTTTTAAGAGAAAGCTCTTTTACTGCTATAGATTCCAGAGGCTCGAACAGAGGTAGAGATATGGTTTAGAACCAAAACCATGACTCCCACGGCGGCACAGAAGACAGCCGTGGAAGATGTAACCTCCTCGCCCCTTTAAGAAATGACCACCAAATCATGCTTACTGATTGACTGCCCGGATACCGGGGAGCAAAACGAGGCAATAGCAGTTACATAAACCTTCAGAGTGGAAGGCAGACTGCCATTATCCATTCTAAGTTATAGAAGGCGTAGCACGTCTGAAACGGGGCACCTAAATGGGTTGATAGCATGCTCAAAGCACCATTTCTCAAATATCCCCATTTTTTGAGCATAAAGGCGCCTGGTGGCTGGCGCGCGGGACTCTAAGAGCATGGCGAGGACATTTGAAGGCAAAGCGCTTACACCTTCTAACGATCCTGAAGCATCCACACTTGATGTTTCCACAGCTCTGGGCTAGGGTGCCATATCACATTGTTCGCTTGTGACAGCAGGTCCCTTCTGAGAGGAATTTTCCAGTGGAAAAGCAGTTCCCTGAGATCCCTGAGATCCATGGCTGGTTGGGCCAGTTGGGAAAGACGAGAATCACGTACGAAGCAATGTACGAAGCAAACTATTTGCTAAAATAACCACAACATTAATAGCAACACTGAAATAATGGTTTACATGTCAATCAGATGCTCGTGAAAGTTGAAGGCCTATTTGTTACAATAACAAACCCTGCACGTTTTGTTTCAGAATCATCATTGGCCGGTAGAAAGAAATATAGAATACATAAAAGCTTTTTATTTAAAATGAATATAAGTTGGAAGCATTATAGCAATTTAATTTAATAATTTATTTGCAGCAGTCAGCTGATAAGTAATGTAATTTGTTTCATGTGAGTGATAGCTTGGCTATATACATACAGTAAATAGTTGATAGTTGTTAAATTTCAGGCAGCTGTAAAACAGTATCAAATATGGGTAAACACTTACCGTATGGACAGGGCTGTTTCTTATGCTCTGGAATTATGGGTATTTTTCTTAGAAAATTCTCCAGACTTGGCCCATGACGACCCAATGGATCATCAGGAGGCATAAACCTGGGAGATTTTTTTTCATAGATTAATTTTCTAATTTTCGTAAAGGGTAAAAAAGCAAACTGATGTACACAGCATTGAAATTAAGATTTAAATCACACAAATATCCAGGTTCAACAAACTTACTTATCATTTACAAAGGAGTACATCAGAAGGCGTTCATCAATAAACTTCTTCCACTCCGGTTTCTCAACAGCCAAGTCTCTGTAGTTGTCATTGGAAACAATGATGCCATCTGATTCATAAGCTAGCTTAACAATAAACCTGTCATCATAGCAGACTACTCTGCGGCCCTGGACACGACGTGAGGGTGTGAAAACAAGAATCTTATCCTTTTCCAGTCGTCTTAAAATCTCCTGATCTGTAAGGGAATTTTTTTTTTTATTCTGTTAGATTGATATAGTAACTTGGGTGCTAGACATAAAATAACAATAAATACAATTTAATAAAAAGATACCATTAAATGTATACTTAATATAACTTCAACAAAGGAAAAACTACACTAACAAGTTTAAATGTCAACATGTGCTCATTGGATTTTCTGAGGACAAGGAGGCAAATGTTTTCACCTGTGATAAGAGCATCAGGGCGCGACTGTTCTTTCCTCCAGGCTGGCACAAACACTGTAATGTCTTGATGGCCACGTTCAAGAAACCAATCAACTGCAAGTTGAATGCCATGACAGGAGAACATCTGTTTATTGCCATGGCTGTAAAAATGAGAAAGAACGAAGAAAGTAACTATTAAAAATACATAACTCTAAATGTAAATAATTAATACATTTTTAGTCACTGCATGGGTTTCGAAATTAAGTAAAAAATGTCTGACATAGAAGATATACTGCTTGCCGAATTATTAGGCACATTCATCTTATGATCATATTTTTTTTCCAGGCACATTTTACCTGTTCCAAACCAAATTAATCGTAATAACTACTATTAATTTTGTATTTAATCATTTATAAGTGATATATAATTGTTCATGAAGGCTGGAAATTAAAAACACCTTATATTCAGGTGTGCAGAATTATTAGGCACATTGTCTTTTACAGATAAAATGAGCCAAAAAAGAGTTAACTCAGACTAAAAAGTAAAAAATTATTAAAAATGCCCATGAGAAGGATACAATACTAATGCAATACTAGAAATTGCAGTTAAGGCATGACCATTGGACAGTGAAATTCTCATTGGGTCAGCAGTGTCAGACAAAAACAGGTGGCAAAGAAACAATCAAGAACCCTTTAGTCTCCAGCGCCATCATTTTCCAGAACAGCAACTTACCTGGAGTCTCCAGAAGTGCAAGGTGTCAGGATCTCAGAGACTTAAGTTAGGTAAAGAATAAAAAAAAATTACCCCCACTTAATAAGAATCACAAGCTGAAGTGTTGTAAAATACATTAAGTGGTGTTGTGAATACAAAAGACTGTTTTTTTTCATAGGCTTTATAAACAGATAGGTTGAGAGTGACTCTTGAAGGACCAGCACCACATCCTCTCATACCACTGTTTGAAGAATTCATCTTCCAGAATCTGGTAGTAAGTTTTGAGAGTAAATTTTTAGTCCATCTCCTATCCTGAAGTCCGTTTTGCAGTGATGGGCTAAAAATTAACTCTATCTATATAGCCTATAAAAAAAATTTTCATGTATTTTACAACACTTCAGCTTGTGATTCTTCTTAAGTGGGGGGTCATATTTTAGGATTCTTTACCTAAGTTAAGTCTCTGAGATCCTGACACCTTGCACTTCTGTAGACTCGAGGTAGGTTGCTGTTCTGGAAAATGGTGGTGCTGGAGACTAAAGGGTTCCTAGGGGGTTGCCGGTTTCACACTTAATTCTTCACAATAATTCTTCATTCTTTTGCAGACATGTCTTTTTTTGCTACCTGTTTTTAACCCAACGATCATTTTACTGTCCAAGGGTCATGCCTAAACTGCAATTTCTACTATTACATAAGTATTGTATCCTTCTCATGGGCATTTAATCGTTTTTGACTTTTCAGTCTGAGTTAAATCTCTTTTTTGGCTCATTTTATCTGTAAAAGACAACATGCCTAAGAATTCGGCACACCTGAATACAAGGTGTTTTTCATTTCCAGCCTTCATGAACAATTTTATATCACTTATAAATGATTAAATACACAATTGATAGTAGTTATTAGGATTAATGTGGTTTGGAATTGGTAAAATGTGCCTGGAACAAAAATATGTGCAGAAAATCAACATGCCTAATAATTCTGCACACAGTGTATGTTTGAAGATATAATGTTCCAGCAAATCTGATTCCCTTTCAGTCGGTCACTTCGATGCCACATCAGAGACCGACAAATAGGAATCTTGCTAGAGAGGCCAATCTACTTCGAGTGTAACTAAACAAGCCAATGCACATTGGCATGCAATAATTGCATCATCTGCTTTGCCTCGCAGTGCAAGCATATAATGAATATAGTGGAATTAAGTAAGCCAAGGCGGACCACAAGAGGAGCATAGAGTCCCATCTGTCCAGCAATAATATACGGGAGGTGTAGCAGGGCATACAAAACATCACAAATTATAGAGGCTGTGATGCGACAACAAGAAATCTGTGTGCGCCGCTGGCAGAGGAGCTAAACTACTTCTTTGCTCGCTTTGAAACATCACAACAGCAGCACTCATCTGCTCCAACCCTGCATTCACATTCACCTCCATCTGGTCCCTGCACCACTTCAGCCCTGCCCCTATCCTTGCCTGGTTTCTGCACCACTCCACTCACAGTGAGGGAGCATGATGTCAGACAGGTATACCTGGCAGTGAACCCCAGGAAGGCTGCCGGCCCAGACAGAGTTCCTGGCAAGGTTTTCAGAGCGTGTGCCCACCAGCTTGCCGTCATCTTCACCAGAATCTTCAACTGCTCCCTGGCTCAGGCAGTCATCCCGTCCTGTTTAAAAACAGCCATAATCATCCCAGTGCAGAAGAAGTCTCCCATTACCAGCCTGAATGATTATCGTCCTGTGGCCCTCACTCCTGTAGTCATGAAGTGCTTTGAGAGACTGGTTCTTCATCATATCAAAGACTATCTCCCCCCAGATTTCGACCCCCATTAGTTCGCATATTGTGCGAACAGATCCACAGAGGATGTCATCGCCATAGCTCTCCACTCTGCGCTGAGCCACCTAGAGCAGCAGCAGAGCTACGTCCGGATGGTCTTTTTGGATTACAGCTCAGCTTTTAATACAATCATTCCGGACATTCCCATAAATAAACTGGTCACTCTCGGCCTCCCCCCTCTTACATGTGTCTGGATAAAGGACTTTCTCAACAACCAGCCCCAGATGGTGAGACTTGGTCTCCACCTCTCCTCCACTCACACGCTGAGCACTGGCTCCCCACAAGGCTGTGTGCTGAGCCCTCTCCTGTACTGTCTCTACACCCACTACTGAAGTCCGGCCCATAACAACAACCTGATCATCAAGTTTGCTGACGACACCACAGGGGTCGGACTTATCTGTGGGTTCTCAGGAAGTGCAACCTGGATTCCAACCTGTTGCTGACCTTCTACCGCTCATCCATTGAGAGCCTACTGACGTACTGTATCACAGTTTGGTACGGCAGCTGCACTGTGGCAGACTGTGGCAGACAGGGAGAGGCTTCAGAGAGTAGTAAAGGCAGCACAGAAGATCATTGGCTGCCCTCTCCCCTCCTTGATAGACATTTACTCCTGCTGCCTTAGTAGAGCGAAAAACATTATCAAGGACAGCTCTCACCCTGGCTTTGATCTGTTTAACTTGTTGCCCTCAGGGAGGCGCAACAGGTGCATTAGAACAAGGACCAACAGATTTAAGAACTGTTTTTTTTCCAGAAGCCATAATCACTTTGAACTCACATATGTACTGACTTCCCAGACTTACTGTGCAATATTTAAATATTTGATATTCTTGATAATATTGATAATAATTACCTCTCCCTTTGCACTACTATTTAAATCTATTTTTTTTATATTTCTTGCTGCTCCTGGAAAGGAGTTGCTTTTAATCTCATTGTACAAGTGTATAGTGACAATAAATGGCATTTAATTTCATTTCATTTCAACTGCAGCTCTACAATTTACTAGAATGTATTTTATGAGCCAGTTCTTTACAGAAGATGCCTTTTTTATCTGTGTAGGTGTAACAGCATTGCAGCGGTGGTCGCGATCTCTGAAGAGCACTTAAAAATAGCTGTTTTCACAGCTTTTGAGTAAGAGCACATCCAGTGAGACTGCTGTTCATTCAGACTGTGAGTGCACAATGTAGGCTGCACTATTCCCTGCCAATGTTGCCGCGGCCATTCCTCTGCATGCTTCAGCTCTTTAAGAGAGCTACATTTCCTGAAAGAGCAAACACGGGTGTGTGCGTCTATTTTAAAGAGGTCCTTCCACTCGTGCATTTCTAAATGCAATCGTTCTTGTCCTCATCTGACGGCCACGATTGCGGTCTCAACATGCTTATGCCCAGTCATGTGAGACAGCAATCGTGGCCGTCAGATGAGGACATCTGGGTGGTTCATGTTTTCACATAAGAACATGACCACGTTGACACGCCAGTCATGACTCTTCTTTCTCTGGAAAGCTTAAGTCCCCTCTGCCCCAGCTACCACTTGTGTGTTAAAGCACAGCCGCGGGTCTGCTTGACACTCTGGGAGATCGAGGATCTCAGCGAGAGCTTATCCGCCGGTCAAACCCTGGATGGACCTCCCGCTCCTCAGGGTGTTTTGTGCTGTCGTGCTGTTGTCACGGCAACACAGCGCGTCACCCACCACTCTTGTCGAAGATCCAGATACTGGTTGCTACATTTGGAGAGAGGGCTGTTATGCTCAGGAAGTGAAGATTGTGCTGAGCTTCTCACTGTAATGTGTGTGTACTAATGCTGAATCCGATTCAGAGTTGACAGCCATGCTTTCCCGGGTTGCTGTGCGCTAGGTCTCATTACTGAGCTTTTGTGGCTGGTGTCTGGGGGTGAAGCGATGCGTAAATCACCTTGCCTCGCCTGTGCCTTTTTTCCCCGGCTGTGCATGGAAAACTTGGCAGTATGGAGCCACATTAGTGCCGAAATATGGAACGCCAAAAGTCCTAAAATCTGCCTAAAAAGTTTTCTCCTCTCACACTACCCTCGACGATGGGGTGGCAGGACTCCAATGATTATATGATTCAGCCTGCTGCAGAGGCAGAGGGGCATCAGTCAGAGATGGACAAGGATTATGGACTGTTTGCCTTAAAAGGGAACAGTATGTAGTAAAACCATACATATACATGGTAATGATCTGATGTAATGGTGTTAAGTTAAAGATGGAGGTCGGTACAGGAGCAGCCATGTCCATCATTTCAGAGATCTTGGATCCCCATGATCTGTTTGTGTCATTAGGAGACGTAAGTACTTCACCAAACTACTTAACTCATGTGAAATAGCAAATAGAGTAAGACCCACAATCTAAGCCATACTTGACTATTAACACTCCCAGAGGATTGTATCACATGAATCAGTTGCCCTTTAGTGTGTCTACTTCACCAGCAATTTTTCAACTCATTATGGACCAAACGTTACAGGGTCTGCAGAATGTAGTCTGTTATTTGGACGGCATTCTGATCACTGGTAAAGTGAGCACTGGAAGAATATTGAACAGGCATTAAAAAGGTTACAAGACAGAGGTATTACAGTAAATAGGTATAAATGTGCTTTCTGTCAACATCAGGTGACCCATTTGGGGCACAGAGTTGATCAGGAAGGAGTGTATCTGAACCGGAGAAGGTCGAAGGGCCCCACTTTATATTAGGTTGCCTTAATTACTATGTACTTACATCAAAAAATAAGTACAATGTACTTACTGTGTTCGAATTGTATTGCAAAACACCTTTGCTGATATTGAGGTGGGATACGGGTAGAGTTAGGGACAGGTGTGTTGGTGTGGGTGAGTTTAAGGGTAGGGTTAGGTGTAAGGGAAGTGTCAACAGTGTAATTACAAATGTAACTACAGAAATTAATTACAGATGTAATTACATGCAGGTATTTTTAAAAATGTAAGTACAATGTAAAAACATGTATGTACACAATAATTGCAATGTGTCAAATAATTAATTAAAATGTTAGTACATAGTAGTTAAGGCCACCTAATATAAAGTGGGTCCGGTCAAAGCTATTGAAAAAGCCCCAACACCTAAAAATGTGACTAATGAGCTCAGAGCTTTATTAGTGTTGATTTCATACTATGGCAAATTTTTGGTGGCCTAAATTGGATTATGATATTGAAAATATAAGTCAATGCAAGGTATGTGCATTACATTAAAATATGCCTAACACTCAGGGATGTGCATTCCTGGAAATAGCCTGAATATTCATGAAAGAGAGTGCATATTGATTTCTGTGAAAAAAAATGAAGCATCAGTTTCTATTGGCCATTGATGCTTATTCACATTGGTCAGAAATTAAGTTAATGACTACCACTACTACTGCCAAAGTTAACAGTTGATGTTATGTGTGGTATGTTTGCTATCTATGGATTACCTACGGTAGTTGTTTCAGATAATGGACCTCAAGTTGTGTCCAGGGAGTTTGAAACCTTTTTGGAAATGAATGGGTTAAAACATGTCAAATGTTTAGCAAACCATCCTACTTTAAATGATTTATGCCGCGTTTCCACCGAAATTACCCGGAACTATTTGTACCAGGAACTTTTTTCCCAGGAACTTTTTCTCCCCCAGACCTGCTACTGTCTGCGTTTCCACCGCGGTCTAAAGTACCGGGAAGATTAGGCAAATCCGGTGATGTAGGACTGCGCGCGGCGCGACTGCTCCTTCCAGTCAGCGACGGACAGTAATAATTTTTGCGCGATACATGTCTGCAACAATAACAAGTGGAGGAGATTCAAGCAGCGCTGCTTTTGCTGGTTATGTATCGGTTTACTAAAGAGGTCATTAACAAAACGGCGGAAAAGAGACGAGCACTGGTACTAAAGCGTATTCATAAAGCTATATTTAAAATATGACAAAGTATGTTATCATCAGCTATTACGGACATTGACCGTGAGATGGCTGAGACGAACGCGCGCCATCGGACAGAAAGAAGACTGATATTTACTGAACGCTGTTCGATCCTCGCAAAAGACTTTTAAAAATGCCGGTTGAAATAAAATGCTGCGTGAGCTCAACCAATCAGCATGTTCAGCACCCAAGTCCAACCCCCGAAAGTTCGGGAACTTTTCAAAAGTACCACCTCGCAAGCAGGGCCGTTTGGAGGGGGAAATATTTACCCGCAACTTCATTTAGACCCTGGTTCCTGCGGTCGAAACACACCGAGTTCCCCCCCAAAGTTCCTGGTTCCGGGGTAAAGTTCCTGCGGTGGAAACGCGGCTTTAGTAGAGAGATTGGTTCAAAGTTTCTTTGGCTTTTTAAACTGTCTTTGGTAAAACAAAAAGAGCTGGACATCATGCATCAACATTGCATTGACATATTTGTATTTAGTTACAGAAACTCCCTTTGACTATGATGGGAAAACCTACACCTGAATTGTTTCTAAAAAGAAAAAAAATAGAATGAGGTTGTCTCAGATACAACCTCTGTTCTCTTCTCAAATGCAAGAAAACATCAAGTACAGAAATAAAAATGAGCTAATTTTAGAGCATTTTATCTACAGCAAAATGTACTTCAGAGGAGGGGAAGAGAAGTGAAAGTTAGAAGAAATTACATTAGAATAAAATGTAAAATCTGTACCTTGAATGCAATGTAAGTCGCTTTGGATAAAAGCGTCTGCCAAATGCATAAATGTAAATGTAAATTGAAGACCGTTAGGCCCAGTTACTTACCAAGTCTGTGTTGAAGGTAAGTCCTACAAAAAGCAAGTAGATCAGTAAAGAGCAACAAAATTCACCTGTGACTGTTTGGCTCCTGTCGTGATCGATTGCTCCTGTCTCCTGTCTGCCTCCTGTCTTGCTGAAGCTAGTGTTTGTAGCTCTGTACAGTCTTGCTTTTGAATCTCTATTTGATATATTTTCTTTGTTTTACTGCTAAATATAACTTACTCATCACCATATATTGTTTAAATATTGCCTATTACTTCAAATTTGACATCGCCAGCTTTTAATCTAAATCACACGCTAGCATTTCGCTAGTCAGTTAGCTTGTCATCTCTGCACCCGGGTCTCCTGTTTTCTGAGTTCAATAAACAACTGTGGTGAGTTGGATTAGTAAATAGTGTCCAGCAAACAACTGTGGTAAATTGGATTAATCAACAAACACGGTAAGCCATGTTGTCATCTCCCATCATTGACACCGCACCACATGTAGTATGTTCAGTATATCCTTCTCCGTTGGCGAACAGGGCTTCACTTGTGATAAATGTAAAGAGATAGTCAGGCTGACGTAGAAGATTTCAGAATTAGAGACACGCATCCAGACTTTATCTGAGAGTAACAGCTTTAGACACTGATTTGGATGCAAATAGCTTAGTGAACTCTGACATTGTTCAGTTCCTGCTGCAGGGCCCACGCAGCAGGGCAACTGGGTGACTGTTAGACAGCATAGTCACTCATCGCCATAATCATACCTTAGACCTAATATTGTCACATGGAATAAATGTTGATACCGTTGAAATTCTGCAGCAGAGTGATGACATCTCAGATCATTACCTAGTATCATGTATACTTAATTTATCTATGGCTGCAAAGCCGTCCCCTCGCTTCAAATATGGCAGGAATATCATTGCTTCCACTAAAGATTGCTTTCTAAATAAACTTCCTCATCAGTTTCATCTCCTCAGCATCCCAGATAGCTTAGAAGAACTCGATGTTGCAACAGAAACTATTGACTCTCTCTTTTCCAGCACTTTAGACACAGTTGCTCCTCTGCGCTGAAAGAAGATTAAAGAAAATAGTCCAATGCCGTGGTACAACGAGCACACTCGGGCCCTTAAAACAGCAGCCAGAAAAATGGAGCGCAGCTGGAAGAAAACAAAACTAGAGGTATTTCATAATTCATGGAAAGAGAGCATGATCGCATACAGAAAGGCCGTAAAAACTGCTAGATCTGCTTATTTCTCAACTCTCTTAGAAGAAAACAAACACAACCCTAGGTATTTATTCGATACAGTAGCTAAATTAACCAAAAATAAAGCTTCAACTTCTGATGTCTGTAAACAGCACAGCAGTAATGACTTTATGAACTTTTTTACATGTAAGATTGAAAATATTAGGAAGAAAATTAACCATGCAGCCGTCTACTACAGTATCACATCAGACAGAGCATTGTAGTGTCACTGAGGAAAAATTACACTCATTCACTATTATAGGAGAATAGAAATTGGCTAAACTCGTTAAATCATCAAAATCAACAACATGTATGCTCGACCCTATACCGACTAGGCTATTAAAAGAGATGCTACCAGGGGTCATAGATCCTCTTCTTAACATCATTAATTAATCTTTGTCATTAGGATATGTACCGAAAACTTTTACGTTGGCTATTATTAAACCACTTATTAAAAAAACACAAATCACGCCCTGATGAAACTTACCAATTTACAAGATTAACAGATGCATAGCTGATATAAAAATATTGAAGGACTAGTAATTTCCTACTTCTAAATTCTGAATAGTTTCTAATATTTGGACAAAAAACCTCTGCACGTAGTGTGGGAGAATTCCACAGAAGATTTCACAGTATAATGTTTAGAAAAGGTACAGTACCACGTGTGTAATAAAAGCATGTGAATGTTAACATTAAAAGAAAGGTCTGCAGATGGAAAAGGCCCTTAATCATTAAGAGCATGATAAAGGCAAGATCTTCAGATGAAAAAAGGCCCTTAATGGACTTTAATGTATGGGAACCACCAATACATGCCTAAAATGATGATGTTATGCTGAATAATGATGGGTTTTTTTTTTTTTATTGGGAACTGTGGGATTTTCCACCATTAGAAATAAATTGTATAGATCGATTATAATGGTGGCGAAACCTAGTAAAAGCTAGAGATACATCTCACTTTGTTGTTCTGGCAATAAAGTTTACCTTCTGAGACGGGAACTTCGCTTCTGAGAGATTTTCTTCTTCACTGACTGAACTGAGGGGACAATTGTGACTTCGAAATTTTCCATGACATAAATTGGCATTGTCGGCAGGATTCGGGAAAGGCTGGGCGGTTCCTGTGGTGAGTGGATTGGCAGGAGGCCTCACAAATCAAAAAGGCGCCATATAAACAAGGTAAGCAGATTTGCTTATATTTTTGCTTTGTGTGGTCCCTGTTGAGCTGCTGCCTAGGGAAGTCTGCCTTAAAAGCCTTGCCAAACGAATAAATTGGGGTAAGATTAAATATACAAGTTATTTTTATGATAAATAAGTGTAATTTCTAGGTCTCAGAAAAAAAGTGCACGCATTTATATTTAACCAGTGTATGCAAAGAGTGCATACGGCCCAGAGAGTGGCCTGCCCAGAGAGTGGCACAGCGCAAGAGGCGCGGTGTATGCAAAGAGTGCATACGGCCCAGAGAGTGGCCTGCCCAGAGAGTGGCATAGCGCAAGAGGCGCTTGCGCAAGAGGCGCATACGGTCCAGAGAGTGGCCTGCCCAGAGAGTGGCACTATTTGTGTGTGAGAGAGAAGGAGCTGTGGAGAGAAGCAGACATAAAAGCTGTGTCTAACTGAGAAGCAGACTGCAGAAAATAACAAGTTGAAACATCAGAAAGGCCTTGTAAAATTGTAGAATGCACTGTATAAAGTAGAATAGTTGATTAAAAATAATCTGTACAAAGATAGATTGAAAATAGATGACAGAAGGAGTTTGTGTACCGTGGAAAAGAGTTATTCCAATTTCAGCAGAAGAACAAGGGTTAGGATTAGCAGATACGGTGTGGAATAAGAGGTATCTGTTTGCTCCAGTGGGAATACAATATTGTTTGAGGCTTTTGGGCAGAGATAGAGGGAAACAAATTGAACAAGTAATATTGACAGATCCAGCTATATTGTCAGTAATTGCAACCACAAGCAGAAGATCACCTTTAAATAAAGGACAAACAGTTATATTGGCTTTCAGTGCTCCACATTGGAGACCGTGTTTAAATAGAGAAACGGGAAAACTCATTCTAAATCTAACTAAGCTGCCATATGAACATTGGCATTATATAACTGCGGGATATTGTATAAATTAAAAATTATAAATGAGTAATAAGGCACAAAATATACAAAACAAAATAAGCCTTGTGAAAGCTCCAATTGAGACTAAGAATAGAGAAAATTGCTGTGTCGCTTGTTTGGACATTCCCTACACTGAGAAAAGATAAAAGACTAAAAATTGTATTGTGTGTTTGGCATGGCTGAAATGACAAGATGGATGTTCATGAATGACTATGAATATGATCAGTTTAGAAAAAGAAGTAGAGATATAGATGATTTGTCCGATTTTGAGGACACCCTGATAGAATCAAAGGGAATCAGAAATAATTTCTGGCTAGAAAAGGAATACATAAACAAACAGACACAGACAAAAGAATTAACAGAGGAAAAGAAAAAGGAATTATTGAAAAATCACAAACTTGCAAGAGATTGAAAAGGAATGGCCATGGATGGGATGGCGATATGAGATTAAAAAATATATGACTTTGAAAAACCTAAAACCATATCTAGAACAAGTTTGTTTTCCAAAAACAACCCTTCTAGGAACATTGCTAACAGCAGCAGAGCTGAAGTTGGAGCCAATAGTCATCCCTTATTTGAAAAAGAACTTGTGGCTCCCCTGACCCCAGAAGCTGGGCGGAGCAACCATATTACAGAATATCTACATCATAGTAGGATTTGGAGCCAGGCCAGTACAGTGGGAGAGTCAGACACTGTTTAGAGCAGGAAAGAAGGGGGGGATCAGATCCTTGCCAACGACAAACTGGACTCTTGAGAGATTGGCAGTGTCAGTAATACTCAAGAAAAACCCTGAACACATACGCCACCTGTGGGTGGAAATACGCAGAAGCAAAAGGGAAGCTGAGAAACAAATAGAGCAACAGGAAAATGGAGACTAAGGAATGAAAGAGAAAGAAAAGGAGGAGAGGGAGAAAGGGAAGACAAATTTTAAATCAAACTGAAAGAAGAACTCTGGTTGAAGCCTTTGAGCCATTGGATTTTATTGTATTCCTAAAAAGTGAGCTGCATATTACGATCACTGTGGCAGCAGGATTTGATGTTCAATTAACCCCATGTCTCACTTATTCCTATTGGGCAGGAGGAATCACTTTGAGGAGTCGAAAGGTGGACGAGTCTGAGCTCTGGAGTTTTGACCTGATCCGCTTGGGAGGGGACATTATTTGGAAACGCAACAATCACAATTGGCTAGAACTGGAGGGTGTGGTAACGAAGTCATTGACTGAGGTACAGATAAAAGCAATTCTGAAATACATAAGGAGTCCCAGAGCTAGAAAAATACTGTGGAACTAAATTTAAAAGCCAAAACAACACTGAGTGAATAATAATTATAATATAAAGAAAAAATATTAGGCCACATTGAGCAAAATAAAGCAACCTTGAGACAATGGCTTCGGTGACACAAGATAGTGAGACCCCAGTAGAAAAAAATAGCATCTCAATACCCAATATGCGCTGACACCATTAAGAACCTCTCAAAAAAGTGGGAAAAAATAACAAAAAAATTAAATACAAAATGGCCAGCAGAGGGAACATTTGACTTACCACAAGTAAGAGAAATGGAAGCAGTAATAAAGAATCACAAAGCCCATGACAAGACAGGAAGTGTTGAAACTATCTAAGGATTGGGGAATAAAACTAATCAAAAATAGAAGGGAAGAAGGAAAAAAAGAAGAGAAAAAGGCAGTAAAGGAAGACAGGCCACCCCCATATGCACCAACATACAATACACATGAAGCTACCCAATTTCCACTGATAAAAGGGAACGTAGAAATTAGTGGGAAGGTGACATTAGAAGACGAGAAAGAGGGAGAGGAAATTGAGGGGTCAGAGATTGAAGAAGAGCTGGAAAATGATCAACAAAGAGAATGTGACGAGCAGCAAGCCCAGAACGCCAACAGCCAGCAAAGGGAAAGCCCAATCTGCAAACAAAAGGACGAAACTCCCAACAGAAAGACCTACCACCTAAATGAAAGAGGCTGAGAAGGAAGTGAAAGAGGAGAAGCTTATGCGAAACACAATGGAAGTTTTATTGAAACCAGAAAAACCTTGCAGTACCCAGAGGTGACTTCAGAAAAAGATACCATGTTTGGGGAACAAAAAGAGCTCCTGCAAAAAAGGAAGTCAAGTACTATACCCAAACAGCTTACTGTAACGCGGTATCCACTGGAGGCAAGTTGCTGAACCCATGTGCAGTTCTTTATTTATAATAAACAAAACCAACAGCAGGTTACAACAATCAATATCAGACAAAGACACATGGCAAACATGAGGGCTTAAATACACACACTAATGACAAGACAAGTGACACCTGTGAACAGTGATTAAACAATGAACCAATGACATGACAACACAAGATCACATGAGGGCATGGGAGTCACATGACACTGGAACATGACAAAACCAGGAACCAAGACAGTGAACATGACACACTCAAACATAACGTGATAAACTAAAAACATAACCAAGAACGATGAACATGAACCATCACCAAAACACCCTGTGACAGATCCCCCCCTCTATGGGCGGCCCCTGACGCCCAAACAATACCAAAACACCACTGGCCTAACAGAGAGTCTTAACAAAAAGTCTTGGGGGGCGGTCTTGGGGGAGGGATGGTTGGCCAGGCCCGTGCAGGGGCACCGGACCCAGACATGACCTGGACGGGCCTGGGAGCGTGGGCGGACCTGGACCCTGTGGCGTGGGCGGACCTGGACCCTGTGGCGTGGGCGGACCTGGACCCTGTGGCGTGGGCGGACCTGGACCCTGTGGCGTGGGCGGACCTGGACCATGTGGCGTGGGACCCTGTGGCGTGGGCGGACCTGGACCCTCAGGTGTGGGAGGCCCTGGACCCTCAGGCGTGGGAGGACCTGGACCCTCAGGCGTGGGAGGACCTGGACCCTCAGGCGTGGGCGGCCATGGCGGCAACGGCAGTTCACCAGGCCATGGCGGCAACGGCAGTTCAACAGGCCATGGCGGTAACGGCAGTTCAACAGGCCCTGGCGGTAACGGCGGGACAGCGGGGCCGTGGGCTGGAGCCTGGATGGGGCCATGGGCTGGAGCCTGGACGGGGCCGTGGGCTGGAGCCTGGACGTGGGCTGGAGCATGGACGTGGGCTGGAGCATGGACGTGGGCTGGAGCATGGACGTGGGCTGGAGCAGATGACTCTGGCTGGGTTGTGGTGGGTACTGTGGGGTTGTGGGGCCCCTCCTCCACAGTCCCCACCGTAAAAGAAGACCCAGCCAGCAGAAGAGCAAAGTCAATATATTCTGCTAGAGTCCCAGGGGAGTTGCTTTCGGGCATCAAGTAGCTTACAAAGCCGTTGAGTCCATTAAGAAACATCCCCTTAAGGGAAGCATCATTAAAATCCACTACGTGACAGAGCCCACAAAATTCCTCCACATAGTTCTCTATGGATCGATCCCCTTGGCGTAGACAAAGCAGGGCAACTGCTGGGTCCATTTTGTTGGTCTGATATTCTGTAACACGGTATCCACTGGAGGCAAGTTGCTGAACCCATGTGCAGTTCTTTATTTATAATAAACAAAACCAACAGCAGGTTACAACAATCAATATCAGACAAAGACACATGGCAAAACATGAGGGCTTAAATACACACACTAATGACAAGACAAGTGACACCTGTGAACAGTGATTAAACAATGAACCAATGACATGACAACACAAGATCACATGAGGGCATGGGAGTCACATGACACTGGAACATGACAAAACCAGGAACCAAGACAGTGAACATGACACACTCAAACATAACGTGATAAACTAAAAACATAACCAAGAACGATGAACATGAACCATCACCAAAACACCCTGTGACACTTACTTAAAAAGGACGGGTCAAAAGAGAGACCAATGCAGTCTAAACAATACAAGGAAGAATAAGGTACTATTCCAAGGGAGGCAAACACGTACCGATACCACAAAGAAATACTACAAAATATGGCGCACGGAGCATGCTCCACCCCGGTGAGCGTGAACTCACATCAACAGCATAAAAGAATAGTCCAAAGCGCAACAGGGGGAATGTCGCCTGAATTAACAAGAGACATACAGCAGATGTGGAGAGGAACAGAGGTGAGAGGTACAAATCCATTTTTTCAAAGCATGGAAGAGGCACATGCCCAAACTGAAGAGATGAGTCAGGATACCATGAGAATGAAGAGAGAATTTGAAGGGACACAACCAAAGACAATATGGAAGGAGTCTTCGTCCTGACATCCCAGGCAGAGAATATAAATATGTAACAGGAACACTTTGCCTGGAAGACACGGGACCACAACAACCAAGGTGGAAGAGAGGCGACAGCCTAAGACGAAGACCAGCCAGCTATGCAGAAGGGGACTTTCAGGGAGAAGATAGGACTTGTCCTCAACTCCCAATCCTGATAAAGGTAAGACATGGAGAATATACACCATGGGCAGGACAGGACCTTGAAGGGTTAGTAGCTCGCCTTCCAGACATACATGAGGGAGCAGGAAAATGGATACGGCAGCTGGAAGAAGAAACAATGGGAACAATATTGGCTCTTGGGGACATCAAGGCTCTGCTAGCTAGAAGCGTGGGAGGCGCCAGAACTAATGAGATTCTGGAAGACTCAAACCTAGGAGGGGCAGTGAACCAGACAGGAATGGATGGAGTCCCACTGGATGGTATCCGAAATCAAGTGTGGGCAACATTGAGAGATTTATAATGGTAATAGAAAACAACAGAGAGGACAACAGCAAATGAAATAATAGATTCTAAACTGAAGGAGCTAATCAATGAAATGGAACAAAAGGTTCCAAAAGAACTATGGTCAAAACATGATACAGATGTAGGGTTAGTGAAATCTGCCAGCCCAGTAAGAATAAGAATAAAGCCAGGAGCTGTACTGCCCAGAAAACATCAATACCCACTTAAACCAGAAGCTGTAGAGGGAATTAGAAAAACAATAGAAGGACTGATAAAAGCAGAAGTGTTAATAAAAACAAAAAGCCATTGCAATACACCTATCTTACCTGTAGAGAAGGCTAACAAGAACAAGTGGAGGCTGGTTCATGACTTAAGAGCAGTAAATGAAGTAGTAGAAGACTGGCCAGCAGAAGTCCCAAACCCTCATACATTACTAAAAAATGTTCCACCTGCTGCTAACTATTTTACAGTGATTGACCTTTGCAGTGCTTTTTTCAGCGTCCCATTGGCGGAAGAAAGCAGGCATCTTTTTTCCTTCACTTATCAAGTAAAACAATTTACATATACAAGAATGCCACAAGGCTTTAGACACTCACCACATGTGTTTAACCAAGTGTTGAAAATGGATTTAGAAGATCTAAGACTGGATAGCACACTTATACAATACGTGGATGACTTGTTAATTTGCTCTACAACCCTGGAACAGTGTCATCAAGATTCAATTAAGGTGCTCACTAAGTTGGCAGAAGGAGGCCACAAAGCCTCAAAAGAAAAATTGCAGTATTGCCTTCCGCATGTAGAATACCTGGGAAGGATTATTGCACATAAGACCAAATCAATCTCACCAAGCCAACTGGAAGGTATAAGCAAAGCACCACGGCCTTTAACAGTGGGCCAGATGATGACCTTTTTGGGAATGACAGGATTTAGTGCTGACTGGATAGAGGACTATGCTATAAAAGTAGCTCCTCTAAGAACAATTATGAAACAAGCAGGACAACAAAACCTCAGAGAAAGGCTCACTTGGAGCACTGAGGCATTAATTGCATTTGAGACACTGAGAAAGAAACTCCAAACTGCACCTGCGTTAGCCATACCAAATTATGAAAAACCATTCCAATTATATGTGGCAAACAGAAAAGATGGGTTTGCATCTGCTATTCTAATGCAGGAAACATGCAGTAGAAGGAGGAAACAACCAATTGCCTATTATAGCACGAAATTGGATAGCGTGGCACAAGGCTACCCTCCCTGCTACCAACAAGTGGCAGCTGTATATGTTGCCTATGAAAAAGCATCCGCTGTGACAATGGGCTATCCAGTTACCATTTACACTCATCACAAGATTGCTGAACTGCTAGACAAAGGACGATTTGTTTTAACCCAAGCAAGATGTTTAACCTATTCTGCCTTACTAACCTACCCTGATGTCACCATAAAAAGATGTACAACAGCAAATCCAGCAGATTATGTCCCTCTGGAAGATGAGGGGACACCTCATGAATGTGTTACAGATTCCCTGGCATTCACTCGCCTAAAACCAGATATGGAATCCAATCCAATCATTGATGCAGAAATCAATTATTTTGTAGATGGGTCTTGCTTTAGAGACCACATGGGGAACCATGCTAGCTTTGCTGTCGTGAAAAAGGAAGGAGACTCCTTCATACCAGTTTTGGTGCAGCATTGTGAACAACCATGTTCAGCGCAGTAGGCAGAATTAAAAGCCTTGACTGAAGCATGCTTGCTAGCAAAGAATCAGACTGCTAACATTTACACTGACTCAGCATATGCGCATGGAGTATGCCATTTATTTGGAGCAGTGTGGAAACAAAGGGGATTCAAAAAGAGTGATGGAACTCCAATTCAACATGGAGACCAAATAATAAAACTAATCTCAGCAATGATGTATCCCAAGTTAGCAATCATCAAATGCCAAGCCCACAAGAAGGGCAATGATTTTGTTATAAAAGGAAACAATGCAGCTGATCTGCATGCCAAGCAAGCTTCAGGATGTCAAGTTGCTGTGATGGCACCCACATTTATAATACAACCACTCCCCACTTTGGACAGCATAAAAGATATACAGAATAGGGCATCACCAGAAGAAAAGGCAATATGGCAGCAAAGGGGGGTCACAAGAGATGTGAATGGAATCTATCGATCACATGAAGGTTTTATGATAGCTCAGAGCGAATTGTTGACGATTTTAATTCCAGATGCACACGGATTTGATCACTGTGCAAGAGCAGAAATTATTAGGGAAATTAACCCTCTAGGCGCCACGGTCGAGTTTACTCGACAAGATGCGGCACTGAATAAAACGGCCGATTTTGTCAAATAGGGTGTCAAATTTCCTTTGACCTCCCCTCCATTAGATGTCAGACATGTCATACTTCATCCCCGACTCAAAAAAACGTCATGCTTCTATACAAAATCTTCAAGCAAGAGCGCATTGAATCAGTGCGAACAAACGCGAAGCTGGTGTGTGCGTGAGCCACTTTATCAGAGCAATATTGTCAATGTCAGCGAGTATTTGCATTAGATTATTATTATTTTCTAATGGCATCAATAAAGCTTAACCACAATGAAGTGTTGGGTCTTCTATTCGCGGACCCTGATTCTGAAGGGGAATATCTGATGACGGTGATTCAGAAAGTGAAAGTATAGCCCTTCACCAAGCACAAACGGTGAATCCTTTGCCCAATGTAGATGGTCCTTTGCCCAATGTCAGTGGTGGGAACACAGTGGTGTTTCGCGGGGTCTGAGTGTTCATCACGAAGTTAGCAGGCGTGTTACACCGGCTTCACACCGCATGCGTTTTTGCGTTGGCAGGGCAGTGGTGCGGATGGAGAGCGCGAGCCGCGCGCGGCCGTTTTGCATCCACACTGGCAGCGGTTGTCTCACGCAGCTGAACCACGGCTCGTTTATTGCAAATACAGTTAGTGGGCAACGTGGAGGCAGGGTGTGGAGTCACAATGACAATGACAGTAGTCCGAACTGTGCACTCGGCGGGCGTGCTCGCGGGCGTGCGCGCGTGCGTGCATCTCTCTCGTCTTGTCTCATCTCACTCATGATCTCTGCCTTGCCGTGGCGAGTGATCTTTTGAACTAAACAGGTCTTGTCTACTTGTGTTTGTGTGTCATATGAATAATATACATGTGTCCCATACATGGAATCAGAGTGCCTACTGTATGTAGTAAATGAAAAGTCTCTACAGCAAAAGGCCAACCTTTACATGCATTTGGTTTGTTTCTACCATTTATTAGTAACGATTTGCACAGTTTGTTTACTATTTACTATTCACCTGAGCATTCAGTATTGTGCAATATAGCATACAGAAGGTGAGGGACATTTTGGGGGGCAAAGAAGTGCTGCATTTATCATGTAAACATGTGACTTTTCATGAAAATTCTATAATCCAAGGTGACCACCACCATATGACGTCATAATATGCAAATTAGATGGGACAATGTAATCCCTACATAAACTTTGGGTCATCCTTAATATTTCTCTAATTTACAGAAAGTCTCTATCTTTTATCACTTTTAAGATATAGCCTTTTCAAATTAAGATGTCAAAATCAAACGTTTTAGGAAAAAACCTCTGGCGCCTAAAGGGTTAAGAAACAAGGTTTCTGGTCCCCATATATTCAACAGAGAATTGACCATTATTTAATGGGATGTGATAATTGTGCCAAAAATAACGTCAGAAAAGGGACAGCAACACCGCTAGGTGCAATACCAGTCCCAGAGGACCCTTCAAACACCTAGTAATGGACTATGTGGATACGATAAAATCAGTAAGGGGGAAACGTTACATGTTAGTAATAATAGACCATTTTAGCAGATGGGTAGAAGCAGAACCCTCACAGGATCAGGGAGCTCAGACAGTCATCAAATTTCTGATCAGAGGGGTGATTCCAAGATTTGGAATACCATCACAAATTAGTTCAGACAATGGCTCAGCCTTCATCCAGAGAACAGTTAAGACAGTGATACAACAGTTGAGAATGAAGCAAAGACTAGGCTGCATCTATCATCCTCAGTCACAGGGTATCGTTGAAAGGGTGAACGGGATGTTAAAAGCCAAGCTGAACAAAATTTGCACCGACACTAAGCTCAATTGGGTAGATACCTTACCCCTCACGCTAATGAGTTATCGCATGCAGACAAACAGAATAACCAATCTAACACCACATGAGATGTTAACAGGGAGACCGATGCCTGTCCCACATTTAAGGGGACCATATGAGGGACCGCCCCTAGAGCAGCTCCAAAATGAGTTAAGAGCATATATGAAACAGCTGACCGCTATACACCAAGCTATTTACGAACAGGAGCAAAGCAGGGGACCCAGGGAACAAGAGTAAGGACCATGTCCAGTTGTTCCTAGAGATCAAGTCTACTTGAGAGTGTTTAGGAGAAGATGGAATGAACCAAGACGTGAAGGACCCTATACAGTAGTAAGAGCAACCCCAACAGCAGTACAGGTAGAAGGTAGCACTCGTGGTATCATTTGAACAACTGTACTAGGGTGCCCAGACTAAACCAAGAAGGTCAGGAAATGGACTCATGGACTCAAAGCGATGAGGAGGAGGAGGCACAGGAAGCCCAAGGAGGACAAGTGGGTACAGTGGATGCAGGGGAAGGTAGTAATGTTGCTGAACCTCATTCTAGGGCTGCTGAAAGAACTGAACCAAGAGATGAAATGCCGATACAGGATGGGCCAACTCCACCAATGGACACAGAACAGGAAGGTGAGAGAGACCCTGTCATTGATCATAGTGCTGATACACATGTTGCAGTGCCTCCCCCAGACCCAGAGCCTCCAGGACAACCGTCCTCAGAATCAGAGACCTCAGCAGGTGGAGAACCTCCTGCAGAACCAGGTCCTTCAACAAGTGAGCCACAGCGATATGAAGAGTTTCAAACCATCAACTTCCAAGATATTGATCTCCCAGACATCAACAATCAAGGTCCCAGTCTCGAAGAACTGCTCGGAGACATTGGCATGTCAGAATGGGGTGAACCATCCTAATGTAACTAGCCAAGAACAAGGTACTGTTGCACAACACGCTAGGCTGAAGAGATCAGGAGAATGGACTCAAAACAATAGTAGTAATCACACTGAAGCAGATGATAATTTTGACATAGAACTAAGAAAAGAAAAACTATGGGATATAGCTTATCATAATGGCTGGTATAGGTGGGCAGAATTTATGGCAAGACAGGTTAAAAAGAAAAGAATATGTGCATGTTATGTGCACCCTCACCATTGCAGAAATTGATAGTGGTACCAAATCAATATGATCGTAGACACTGTTCTAAATTCAACTCAAATTATTGTGCTATACCAAGGAGCAAGGCTCCATATTGTCCATCAGACTGCCTGACAATGCTGGGGAACTCATATTACAGGAGACATTATTACCAGGCAGGGTGGGGAGACATATGCAAAACACTAGACTTAAGGATAGACCCACGGAAAAGGGAAACCCAACAAAACTATGTACTGGATCCATCATTAGAATATGAGTGTTACAACAGAACCCGAGGCCAGGAGAATGTAGGAAAGTTTAGAGGCAACTGTGCTATAATTTGGCATCTAGATGAAGAAATTAATGATGGAAACGATCCAAAAATGTACAAGTCTTCTAGCAGGATACATGCAACTGCATCAATAAACATCAAAATGGAGAGTCTTGAGAGTCACTATAACTGTAAAAATGCTACCCTGCCTTTCCCACTGATAGAACCATTACTAAATCAGAATGAGACAATAGCTGACTATTTCTGGCTGTGTGGAGGAAAAAGATTGAGAGCCACTTTACAGGAGGGATGGAAAGGCCTGTGTACCAGAGTAAGATTAACACAAGAAGTAGGGATAATAGATTGGAATCCAGAAGAGAATGAAGAACTAGAACGTACCTATAAACCTCCCGTAAAACAGTCAAGAAGGAAGAGAGCATATGTGCAAGATCCCAATATAAAAATAGATTCAATAGGCCAACCAAGAGGGATACCACATGAATTTAAGGCAAGAGACGAGATAGCATCTGGATTTGAGTCCATATTTGTTTGGATAACGCCCAACAAGAATGCAGAATGGATAAACTATATCTATTACAATCAGCAGAGGTTTATTAACTACACAGACCAAGCATTAGATGCACTAGGACATCAACTAGAATATACAAGTAAAATTACATGGCAAAACAGACAAGCGTTGAATTGGTTGACAGCCGAGAAAGGAGGTGTGTGTGTGTAATGTTTGGAGCTGACTGTTGTACTTTTATTCCTAATAACACAGCACCTAATGGATCCTTTACTAGGGCCATGAAGAAGCTGAAGGCCCTCAGACAGGAAGTCACTGAAAATGCGGGCAGTCAAAAAGGCGTGGGACAATGGTTTGATTCGTTGATTGGAACATGGAAAGAGTGGTTAATGAAGATGGGAGTAATTGCAGCAATAGCAACTGGAATTTTTGCATTGGTGTTTTGTTGTGTTATACCTCTCCTCAGAACAATGATGTCCAATGCTGCCGCCAAACAGATGATCAATATATCGGTAAAGAGATCAGGGGTGGATATTGGCGCCAACTCTGGAGTGTACCCTATAGGCCCAGGGTTAGATGAGCTGGATGATTTCCTGTAAGGGGTCCACCACTAAATCGAGGGAAGGGGCTGTTTTTGTTTTCACCTTTGTGTTGATGTTTATGTGATGTTTTTAATAGGCTAGGGAGCTAGCCCCACTGTGTACTTTATTTTGGGAAACTAGAAAGTGACTAGAAAAAGAGATAGAGTAGGCAGGTAGAATAGAGTGTTTTTAAGGCCCCTTGCCCGCATAATCAAGTTTTGTACTCACATATATACTCATATGATGTTTACTCATTTTTATCCTGAATGAAAAGAGAGGGCATGTATGAAGTAAACAGATTTCTGTTTGTGTCTGGGGCAGAAATGTCAGAATTTAAGGGAAAGAAAGGAAGGTTTATTTCTCTGTAAACATATAATCTAAAGGTACTAGTGAAGAATGTAGAAGGATGAAATAATGTAAAGTCTCATAAAGAGCCAAAGAAGAAGAGGATCGATGAGCACAACAGTGCTTAGCAACTGGGCTAGACTCTACTGGTGGTTTAAAAACCCGCTGTCAGCCCCAACACCAAGTAGCACTCAAGGCAAGTCTGAGTACACTTGGCAGTGAGGGAGCAACCCAGATAGCGCTCCAGACCACCGAACTGTGAGTTCCTCTGGCACCGTGAGACATATATAACCTACTGATTGATAATATGAGTCACTGAAGATTAATCTACTGGAGTAGCAATGCACTGATATAATAATCAAACTGTAGTGAAAAATAGTGCACTGAAGATTGATGTATGATTGTCAATCCCCTATTAGATCTATTAGGTAGGGAGGTGGGGTCTTTTACTCCTCTCTAGCCAAGAAAGGGGGGAGATGTTTGGCCTCACACTCCAGTTAAAGCTATGGTACGGGAAGCTACGGGAACTTCGCTTCTGAGAGATTTTCTTCTTCACTGACTGAACTGAGGGGACAATTGTGACTTCGAAATTTTCCACGACAGTAGTAACCTAGAATACTGTCTAACACTTGATGGATGTTCTGTCAAGTCTTCGTCCTCAGTTAGGAACCTGGGTGAGATCTTTAATACCAATCTTTCATTTGAAAGCCATGTTTCTAGCATCTGTAAAACCGCATTTTTCCATCTTAAAATTATATCTAAATTACGACATATGCTTTGAGTCATGACCGAAAGGACAAGATCCCGGATACAGGCGGCCGAAATGAGCTTTCTCCGCAGGGTGGCTGGGCGCTCCCTTAGAGATAGGGTGAGAAGCTCAGTCACTCGTGAGGAACTCGGAGTAGAGCCGCTGCTCCTCCACATCGAGAGGGGACAGCTGAGGTGGCTCGGGCATCTGTTCCGGATGCCTCCTGAATGCCTTCCTGGGAAGGTGTTTCGGGCATGCCCAACTGGGAGGAGGCCCCGGGGAAGACCAAGGACACGCTGGAGGGACTATGTCTCCCGGCTGGCCTTGGAACGCCTCGGTGTCCCCCCGGAAGAGCTAGAGGAAGTGTCTAGGGAGAGGGAAGTCTGGGCATCTCTGCTTAGACTGCTGCCCCCGCGACCCGGCCCCGGATAAAGCGGAAGAAGATGGATGGATGGATTACGACATATGCTCTCAATGCAAAATGCTGAACAGTTAGTTAATGTGTTCATGACCTCAAGGCTAGATTATTGTAATGCTCTACTGGGTGGTTGCCCTGCACACTTAATAAACTCCAGCTGGTCCAAAACGCAGCAGCTAGAGTTCTTAGAACCAGGAAGTATGACCATATTAGCCCAGTTCTGTCAACACTGCATTGGCTCAGCACAAACAGCATATACATTTTAAAATCTTCTGACTTCTGACCTGTAATGCTGCCTTAATCATAATCATACACTGTTCCTATGTTGGCCAGAGGTCTGAGTCTGGTTTCTCCTAAGGTTTTTTTTTCCCATTCTGTCACCTGATGGAGTTTTGGTTCCTTGCCACTGTCGCCTTTGACTTTTGGCTTGCTTTGTTAGGGACACTAAATATTCAACAATTTTACTGATTTGCCTGCATTGACACCATTGTATGAGAATTTAACTGAGCTGGACGATGACATCAGTGTTTTCTCCAGAGCGGCTGTACAGCCGAAAAACTTTGTTGCATTATTTTCTTGTTATCACTGTGAAGTTGCTTTGGAACAATCTGTATTGTAAAACGCGCTATAGATGACTTGACTTGACTTACCTTAGTTAATCCATAATTGGCACACATACTACACTTAATCTCAATTGTTGCTTCGGCAGTAGTCATCAGCTTGATTTCTGGCCAACGTGTGTCTCACATAGTGGTAATCATGAAAGTTGGCATTTGCCGATCAGAGCTTTGCCATGAGAAATATCAAAAAGGTCATACACAGTTTCTATGTCTATTTAAATGTTTTAAACCTAGTACAATATGATCCATGATGTTTCTCTGTCTCTCTCTTTCCCGGAGCCGACAAGCAATTTTTCTTGCAAATTTGTTCAGATTTGCATTTGTATGAATAGTAAAAGTTGTTTAGCAAATTTTCAACCACCTGAATATTTTCTTCAACTTTCATGCCTTCTAATCAGCTATTTTATACAGAGTCCTTATTTAACATTTGTTTTCATTTATAAGGTATTTAAATAAATTATTATAATTATAACACAAATCATTATTTCATAATTTATACAAAGCATATTTGTTAAATGAAAACTATGAAGAGAACGGAATTACATTTAAATATGGCTTCTCATGTAATTCCAGTTGAAACCCCGCCTCTTTTATTGCACACCCCTAGTTGATAAATTGCTGGTGAACTAGACATTCAATAGCAACCACTTTATGTTTTTCTTTGTCTGCCATTTTTGTCTTCAACGTTTAGAATTTTTGTTGTAAAATGTTATTAACTCAGTATGCGTCATTGTCACTATGCCCTGAAAGATACTCAAAAAGCATCCTAGACTGATTTTAACTAAATTTAAACCAAGATCATCTTCAAAACATGCCAGAAAAAGGTTGTGGATTTTGTGTTGATTGACTAAACTGTATCGACGAAGTTGATGGCATGATGACAAGCTATATTTGGTGCCAGCAGTACCTGATTGTCAAAAGTGGAACACAATTTTTTTTGTGGAAGTGAAAGTGGAAGATTGTTTTTATGGGCTTTCAACCATTTTGACTAAAATCATCAACTAATGTCTTTTAATTACTAATTTTTACAGTTGGTCTGATGCCTCCTCCCCTCTTTGCCTCTGTCATGCTTGTCTCCTTAATTGCTCCTTGCAGCTACATTTTTGATCATTACAATTACAGTTGCATAACAATTGCCACAACCATAACCCCTACTACTTCAGTTCTGGTTGTATAAATGGATTCTTCAATATTTGGATTCTTACCTCATGGCTACATTGCTACCATCAATAACAATGGGGCGGAAGTTATTCTTATCATCCACGGATATCTGAGAAGGAGATTCTGACTGGCGAGAGTCAAGTGAGTCAGAGAAACTGCAGGAAGAAGATGAGCCAGAGGATGACGATGATGTGGAAGTGGTCTGGGAGGGAGACTGTGTCCCACCCTCATTCTCTGGCTTACTGCCTAGTTTCACCAGCTCCCCAAGAATATCATTGATCAGGGCATCTGACCCTAACTTGTTCAGAACCAACCGAACCAAGTCTTCTTCATAGCCGAGCTTAAGGGCAAACTCCATCTTTGTCTGATATTCCCTGAATGTATCCACAGGACCTGGCTCTTGGGGTACCATATTTGGAACCGGTGAATCCAAATCTAGACATGGAGACCAGAGTAGTGGGTGAACTGCATGGATAGACTTATTGCTAAGTGTATCAACAGGAGGATGACTGCGGCTCTGCACAGGCTCACTATTTGGCCCTGAACCTTTCTCTGAGTCATCTTGTGATGAAGAACCACAGCTCCTGGTGCAGGGGGCCACATCGTCTCCTGTGTCTGATGAGCCACTGTCCATAATAAGTCCGGTGTCAGTTCCAGTCTGCCGGTCTGTGGCGTTCACATGGAGGTAGTCTAGATCCAGCCCCAGTTCGAGGGTGTGGCCTGTTCCATCATCCAGATGGTCTTTCAGGCCCATGAATAAGCCACAGACATCCAGCACCGTTCTGACTGTGAGTCTTGCTGAGCACTGTCACCTGTTATTCAGCCCTCAGGTCGCGTTTCTCATGTGAACCTGGAGGAGGAGAGAGGGATACTTTAAGAGACTGCATAGTAATTTAGGGACCAGAGAGATGTGTAAGGTGCTGAACTGCTAAAGCATGCTTGAAGCACATGGGGTTAAAGAGCTCCACTTAAGGACTTGCTCCTTTCAAGGAGCAGTGAAAGGAATGAGAGAGACAAAAAGTTATATTGTCTTCACTCTTCACTCATTTAAATGTTTGTCAAGTGAATTAAACATAAAAAAGCTATCAGCTTGTTTTTTGTATCCACTCACATTTTAATGTTCATTCATTTCTATATGATGTGTTGTCTGTCTGTGGTGTTGTGGGTTGTTGCACTCTCCCTACCACATGCTCCCCCTTTCCCTCTTTCTTACCCTAGCTTAAAAAAAACTGGATATTTATCAAAATATCTTCTTTTATGTTTTGCAGTAGAAAGAACGTCTTACAGATTCTATAGAGTTAAAGAATTTTCAATTAGTTTTATGCAAATCATCTTTTCTGCATTTACCTCTGCTCTAGCTTGTGTACTTGTTAGCATAAGTCATTTTGGATTAAAGCATCTGTTAAATGAATAAATGTAAATGTACATTTCTTAAACTACACAGACATCTACACATTATGACCAGTCACAGCGAATAACGTTGATCGTCTACTAACAACCCAGAGGAAAATGTATTGCTCAGTGGTTACTTTTCCTAAGCTCGGGAGACTTAGTTGTGATTCTCATATATCTCTCATTTTAGTATCGTGTCTCAGATGTTTCTCCTAAAATTCCTCAGGAGAAATAAAAGTAGACAACAAATGAGACCTGAGAAATATTTGAGAGAAATTTAGTCAAAACTGAGAATAGGGTGGAAGAAACAGAACATTTATGTATTGTGTTGCTGTAATCTCTTTAAAGACTAAATTCTGTAAAAAAAAACATCCTAATTTTAAGGAAAATAACTTTTTTTTACAGTAGTTTTCAGTTATTTTAAATTATATTCAAAACTCAGTAAAAATGTTAAATAAAATATGTAAATTAACAACTCGATTGATTGATTTTAAGTGTTATATAATTATTGACAAATTACAGTAATTCTCATGTTTTATACAGGGAAATAAATGTATTATTTATACAGTGTTTTTTTTTTTTTTTCTTAAATTACATACAAATGTATGTAAAATTACAAAAATATTCTGTACTTTAGTTCATTATATTAAAGGTCTATGTCCATACTAACAATTTAACATTATTCTTTGTAATTTTAAATTACATTTTATTTGTTTTATATTTAGGTGTATTTTTATATTAAAACATTTTACATTCTGTAATTCTGGATACAAATGTAGCAAACTATATGTAGCAAACTATATATAGCAAACTAAATATCAAACAATGTATAGTCTGTTTTAAATAGTACAAAGCTGCACTGCTCTCCAGGTTGAAACTTTCAGACCTCTGCCCACCAATTGATTCAAATTGCTTTACAAAGGAATTTGTGAATAGAGGTGAGAAAAGCACACATATACATTACAAGCTCAAACTCCGCAAAAAACACCCATCAGCTTTCACAAACACACTCACAAAGTTTTGGTTATACTGTTATCTGATAAGATGTGCATTTGTTATTTGGAGTGTGTGAGAGAAACCCTATGCTGAGACATTTGAAACTAGAAAAAGCAGAACATGAAGAAAGGGGTCTGAAAGTACTAGAAAGCATCCCAGCATGCATGTGTGGAGAAAACACATTCAAATATGGAAAATGTATAATCCTGAATTTGTCAAATGTGCATGTCTGTATTATGGAAACACCTTGCTGTGAGGTGACAGTATTAACCACTGAGCCATCATCCTACTGCAAGCACTTCAGTGTTGAAATACAAGAGTGGGACAATACATCCATTATTATAGTGCTCAATTATTGTTGAATTAGTTGGACAGCATTTCAAAATTTTCAGTTTACATTGTCCCGTACCACAAATGCTATAATGCCACAAATGCTATAATGGCCTAACTTGTTGCCTCTGGCTTGGCGTGCTCAGTTGGGGACACTATATTTTTCAACTAAACATCGAAATAAATCTAATTAATAAACTAAATTAACCAGTGCTTTAAGTGGAAAAAATAAAGTGCCGGTACTCACCAGAGGGGGCGGGGCTTTGTTGGGGGCGTGGTTATGGGGGGATTTTTTAGTCAATAATTCAAGAAGGTCCGTATTTTAAAGCTTTCTAACTTGTTCTCAGCCTTAGAACTTACATATAGTTCTTGTAATTGTGTAAATATATAATTTGTTACAATAAGGGTTTATTTACAAAGCAAGACCATTGACGGCACCTAATTAGGCTACCATGCAGGCCAATGTTCACTTTTTTCTTTCTTTTTTCTAATCAAATAGCAACACAGTTAGAAACTATAGGTGGGTCATTCCTGGTATGCGGTAACATTTTGGGTTCATAAATGTTTGAAAAAAAAGTACATGATTTTCATGCTTTTAGCATTCTACCAAAATGGTGACATGTTTAACTAGTCGGAATACATATTGGTCAAGCTCAGGGACTAAAAAAATAATAATTATGGGTAGATTAATTGTTCAGACACGGGCCGTGAAGGTGTTCCACCCTGTTAGGGACATATACATAGTTATCACAAAATGTTAATAATGTAAAAGTTAAACAAGTTGAAACAAGTTTTTCTTGGATAGTATATGTCCCTTATGCCATCATGGTATTTTTTCATCATGGCGGGTATAAACAGGAAGCGAGAGCGAATGCACGCTGTCATTCACTTCGGAGCCACACAGGCATATGAAGGACTCACTCGTCTCACAAGTTTTTTTCTGCTATCAAGCAAGACTTTCGAGGACCGGAGAGAACCAGAGGAGGACGCGTGTTGGAGAAACGGCACCTTTCAGCGGGACCGCGCTGACTCATCAGCTGCCTCTGAGTGAACAGAGAAAACTGCTGTTATCACAGCAACCTGTTGGTCTGGGTAGGGCGTTTTCCTGTCTGAGTACAGGCACGGGCTGCACTATAATCCCGTGCGCTGTCGCGGTTCCCCTGAGTGCTTCAGCACAGAGCGTTTTCCTCACAAAAAGAGTTTCACGGGTGACGTGCCGTCTTTTTCAAGATGTCTTTCCACCCGTGCGTTTCTGGATGCGGTCGTTCCCTGTCTTCTGCTGACGGTCACAATCGCTGTCTCACGTGTTTGGGCTCTCAGCACGCTGAGGCGGCGTTTGTGGATAGTTCATGTTCCCACTGCGGGAACATGACTATCGCGGAGCTTAGATCGAGACTCTCCTACCTCCGGGCTGTATCATTTATTATTTATCATTTATCATATAGCACCTATTGTACATAATTGGATCTCTACTGTGAATAATAATGTATACTGTACATTGTATATTATTATTATTATTATAGCTTAATGTATACTGTTTAATGTATGTTTAGTGTATATTGTTTAAAGTATATGTATATTGTAAGTATGTGTATATTGGCTAAAGCTGTGAGAACTACACTCACATTGTGTAAATTATTTATTGTTTATTGTAGAGTTTACTGTGCTGTGAGTAATTGTGGGCGCATCAGATGTGTAATCTGTTGTTGCTTAAATGTTGTACATGTCATGTCGTGACTGCTATGTTGCTCGGAACTGCACCAAGAATTTCACCTACTGTTGCACTTGTGTAATAGCTGTGTGACAATAAAGTGATTTGATTTTGATTTGATTTGATTTGATTTGGGGGAGTCCCCTTACCCATCCCACGAACTAGGTCTTCCCCTAACCCGGGTGGACCTGCTTCTTTGGATGGCCAGGGTGATCTGAGGATAACGTTTAGGGCAAACCTGCCGAGTGATCCTCCGCAGGCCCCTATTCCCTCAGCTCCGCAGCCGGTTGAGCTTCCGAGAGAAACCGCTGGACCCTCCCACGGGAGACCAGTGGTGACTTTTGGGGCTCCAGCGGACGAACAGATGTCGATCGCTGCATCGGAGGGGGAGTTTCAGTCCTCGGGGGATGAAGGGTCAGTTGTACCGCCTTCCGCTGGGAGAGTGGCAACGGCTGCCCCGGACCCTGAGATGGCTGCTATGCTTGCCCGGGCCGCCGAAAGGGTTGGGCTCGCGTGGAACCCTCCACCGTGTCCCGAACCCTCTAGGTTGGACGATTGGTTCCTCGGGGTGGGTCGCGCTGGTTCTCAGCGTCCCGCCCCGACACCTTTCTTCCCGGAGGTGCATGAGGAGCTCACGAGGTCGTGGACGGCACCTTTTTCTGCCAGAAACCGACCGAGTGACTCCTCCCCCCTCACTACCCTCGACGGTGGGCCAGCCAAGGGTTACGTGGGGATCCCGCCAGTGGAGCGCGCCGTCGCGATGCAACTGTGTCCGGCGACCACCTCTAACTGGCGCGGTGACCCGCGTCTCCCGTCCCGGGCCTGTAAGTTCTCTTCCGGTCTGACCGGGAAGGCTTACAAGGCTTGCGGACAGGCTGCGTCCGCCTTGCATGGCATGGCGTTGCTGCAGGTCCACCAGGCCCAGGCACTCCTTGACATGCACGAGGGTAGGCCTGACCCAGAGCTCCTCCGGGAGCTCCGGACGGCGACGGACCTCGCCCTCCGGGCGACGAAAGTCACCGCCCGTGCCATCGGTCAGGCGATGTCCACGCTTGTGGTCCAGGAACGTCATCTCTGGTTGAACCTGGCTGACATGAGGGAGACCGATAAATATCGGTTCCTGGGCTCCCCCATCTCGTCAGCTGGGTTATTCGGCGACGCGGTCGAGAGCTTTGCCCAGCAGTTCTCGGCCGCCCAGAAGCAGACGGAGGCGATCAAACACATCCTGCCCCGGCGGCCCGCTGCTGCCTCCACCCCGCCGCCGGCGGCAGCGCCTCCGACTGCTCGTCGCCGAGGACGTCCACCCGCCGCCGCCTCCGCCCCCGCCAAGGCGCCGCAGCAGCCTTCCACCAGCCGTCGGCGTGGGGCCGGCCGTGGGAAGGACGTCCAGCCCGCTCAGCCCGCTGCCAAGCCAGGTGGCAAGCGTCGTCGCAAGCGACCCTGAGACGGGCCACCCAGAGATGGAGGAAACTGCTCTGAGGGAGATGGTTGCAGCACCACTCCTTCCCCCGGAGGAGGGCCGGGGGAGAATCTTTTGTTTGTCTGTTCCGCCGCTGGCGCCAGTGCCAGCGGTACCCAAAACTTCAATAAAAGAGCAGTTTCCAATATCTCTGGGTGCCAAGAGAGCGCGCTTGACGGTGGTCGACGCTCCCATGCCTCGCCACCCTCAAGTACCTCTCCCTTCGCCAGCAGGGGACGCCGGCTGTCGGGACGCGCACAAGCGGCCTCCCCACACTCGCACGTCCCCTCCGCGGATGCAGGTATGTGTTACACACCACACTCAGATCCCGCTCCGGGCCGCTCCCATGCCGTCCGGGCCGGATCCCTGCGTTCCGCCTCGCTGCCCCGCTGCGGGTACGTCTGTGGTACCGATGATCCCCCCTTGATTGGAGTCTGGGAGCCTGGCTAGCGCTTCCCAGCCCGTCTCGGTGGCTCCTCCGTACCATCAGACTCGGCTATGCGATTCAGTTCGCCCGGCGTCCCCCCAAGTTCAGGGGTGTTCACTTTACGACTGTAGTGGAGGCGAACGCCCCCGTGCTCAGGGCGGAGATCGATGTCCTACTGGCGAAGGACGCGATAGAGCCGGTCCCTCAAGCCGATATGAGGTCCGGGTTCTACAGCCCGTACTTCATTGTACCCAAGAAAGGCGGCGGGTTACGACCGATCTTGGACCTGCGATTCCTGAACCGGTCCCTTCACAGGCTGCCGTTCACGATGTTAACGCAGAAGCGCATCTTCAGGTGCATCCGTCCCCGAGATTGGTTTGCAGCGATCGACCTGAAGGACGCGTACTTTCATGTCTCGATTCTCCCTCGACACCGGCCCTTTCTGCGCTTCGCGTTCGAGGGACGGGCATATCAGTACCGCGTCTTACCCTTCGGCCTGTCCCTGTCGCCCCGCGTCTTTACGAAGGTGGCGGAGGCGGCCATTGTTCCCATGAGAGAGCATGGCGTTCGCATCCTCAACTACCTCGACGACTGGCTGATCCTTGCCCAGTCGCGGGAGCAGTTGTGCGAACACAGGGACAAGGTGCTCAGACACCTCAGCCAGTTGGGACTTCGGGTCAACTGGGAGAAGAGCAAACTCTGTCCTACACAGAGGATCTCTTTTCTCGGTATGGAGATAGACTCGGTCGCCATGACAGCGCGCCTCACCGAGGAGCGCGTCCAGTCAGTGTTGAACTGCTTGAATTCATTCAGAGGCAGGACAGCGGTACCACTGAAACATTTTCAGAGGCTCCTGGGGCATATGGCATCCGCAGCTGCAGTAACGCCGCTCGGATTGCTTCATATGAGACCGCTTCAACGCTGGCTACACGATCGAGTCCCGAGATGGGCGTGGCACAGCGGTTCCCTCCGTGTCCAAGTGACTCCGAGGTGCCGCCAAACCTTCGGCCCGTGGTCGGACCCTTTGTTTCTCCGGGCGGGAGTTCCCCTAGAACAAGTGTCCAGGCACTCCGTTGTCTCCACGGATGCCTCATCCACGGGTTGGGGTGCCACGTACAACGGGCTTGCAGCTTCGGGTCTGTGGACGGGGCCTCAGCTGCAATGGCATATCAATTGCCTCGAGTTGTTAGCAGTTCGTCTTGCACTCAGCCGCTTCAAGGGGCCGCTCAGAGGCAAGCACGTTCTGGTCCGGACGGACAACACTGCGACCGTAGCGTACATCAACAAACAGGGTGGTCTACGCTCCCGTCGCATGTCGCAACTCGCCCGCCATCTCCTCCTATGGAGTCAGAAGCATCTGAGGTCGCTTCGTGCTGTTTACATTCCGGGCCTGCTCAATCGTGCGGCCGACGAGCTGTCACGTCAGCAGGTACTTCCGGGAGAATGGCGACTCCATCCCCAGGTGGTCCAGCTAATCTGGAGTCGTTTCGGGGCCGCACAGGTAGACCTGTTTGCCTCCCCAGAGACGACCCACTGTCAGTGGTTCTATTCCTTGACCGAGGGGACCCTCGGGTCGGATGCCCTGGCCCACAGCTGGCCCCGGGAAGAACGCAAGTATGCGTTTCCCCCAGTGAGCCTTCTTGCGCAGACACTGTGCAAAGTCAGGGAGGACAAGGAGCAGGTCCTGTTGGTCGCTCCGTATTGGCCCAACCGGACCTGGTTCCCGGAACTAGTGCTCCTTGCGACAGCACCTCCCTGGCCCATTCCTCTGAGGCAGGACCTCCTGACTCAGAGACGGGGCACCCTATGGCACCCGCGTCCAGACCTCTGGAAACTCCATGTCTGGTCCCTGGACGGGACGCGGAGGTTCTAGGTGACCTACCGCAAGCGGTAGTTGACACCATCACTTCCGCTAGAGCCCCCTCTACGAGGCGCCTCTATGCGTTGAAGTGGAACCTGTTCGTCGATTGGTGCTCTTCTCGCCGAGAAGACCCCCGAAGATGTTCGATCGCATCTGTGCTTACCTTTCTACAAGATGGGTTGGAGCGTAGGCTGTCTCCCTCCACCCTCAAGGTCTATGTCGCCGCTATCGCCGCTAATCACGAGCTCGTAGATGGGAAATCTCTAGGTAAGCACGATCTGATCGTCAGGTTCCTTAGGGGAGCGAGGAGGTTAAATCCACCTCGTCCTCCCTCCTTACCCTCTTGGGACTTAACTCTGGTGCTAACTGCACTACAGAGAGGACCTTTTGAGCCTCTGCAGTCAGCTGAGTTGAAAGTTCTGTCGTTAAAGACAATACTCCTGACTGCGTTGGCCTCCATCAAGAGGGTAGGGGACCTGCAGGCATTTTCGGTCGACGAATCGTGCCTGGAATTTGGGCCCGGTAACTCTCATGTGATCATGAGACCCCGGCCTGGATATGTGCCCAAGGTTCCCACTACTCCCTTCCGGGACCAAGTGGTGAGCCTGCAAGCGCTGCCTTCGGAGGAGGCAGACCCAGCCCTAGCTTTTCTCTGTCCCGTCCGTGCTCTCCGGACTTACGTGGATAGAACGCAAAGCTTCAGGACCTCAGAGCAGCTCTTCGTCTGTTACGGAGGACAGCAGAAGGGAAAGGCTGTCTCCAAGCAGAGGATGGCCCACTGGATAGTGGATGCCATCGTCTTGGCTTATCAGTCCCAAGACGTGCCCTGCCCGCTCGGGTTAAGAGCCCACTCCACTAGGGGTGTTGCCTCTTCCTGGGCGCTGGCTCGTGGCGCCTCGCTGACAGATATTTGTAGAGCTGCGGGCTGGGCGACACCTAACACGTTCGCTAGATTCTATAGCCTCCGTGTAGAGCCGGTTTCTTCCTGTGTGCTCACTTCCCATAGTCAGTAACACCGAAGTACCCGTTCCAGTGTCGGCTTGCTGCGCCATTCCCTCCCCTTTGGTAGACGGATGCGTGCGCTTATTCTGCTCCAGTCGAGTTCCCCGGTTCGGCGAACCCTGTTGAGTCCTCCGCAACCCACGGCAGTCGGACGTGGCGGAGCGTTCGACGCCAGGTCTAACACTCGTATGCATTGGTGGAACTTGTGTTAGGCTGGGTTCCATATGTAGTGACCCCCACGGCGGTCCCATATGTGTATTCCTCCACGGTACGGCTCCCTACGGCGAGCCCGTGTCTTTCCCTCGGCAGAGTCTCCTCTGCCGTTCCAGGTACGTGTTGTCCCCCTCCTCTAATTGGCCGGGGCCACCCCTGGGACTTCCGTATGTTGTGCTGCCCACGGCCAGCCCATACGTGTATTCTCCACATGTTAACTCCCTCTGGGCATGATGTGGCTTCCGCAGCTGCCTTTTCAGGCACGCTTTCCCAGCGTTATCCAATACAGTCAGCTGATGGGGTCTTGCGGAACAGCAGCTTGGTGTCTCCCTGCGTGAACTTTCCCGCCCGCTCCAGATCGGGGTCTGAGGGGCTCATCGCTGGGCGCTGGAAGTGGTAGTAACTGTGGCGTTTTCCATAGGGGATCCCAATTCGTCGGTACGTCCGACGTACGTCGAACGTGACCGACTGAATGGGAACGTCTCGGTTACGTATGGTAACCCTCGTTCCCTGAAGGAGGGAACGGAGACGTACGTCCCGTCGCCACAGTTGCTGTACCATCACTGCAGGTTGAGCCATTACGTGTGGCTCCTCAGTGAAAAACAGCGTGCATTCGCTCTCGCTTCCTGTTTATACCCGCGGCGCGGGGCGGGGCGCGAGATGCAAATCTCGCACGCCAATTGTCCATTGGCCGGTTCTAGATAGCTCGAAGCTGATAGGGGCTCCCAGAAGTGATCCCAATTCGTCGGTACGTCCGACGTACGTCTCCGTTCCCTCCTTCAGGGAACGAGGGTTACCATACGTAACCGAGACGTTTTATATATAATATTTATATATGCATATATGTGTTTATAGAATTTGCAATATACACAAAATACGATTTATTCTATTAGAATTTCCACCCTGTTAAGTTAATAGATCTAACAGGGCGGAATCAACTGGGTGGAAAATTTTAAGATAAGTTAGCCGTAGCTCTTTGAGGGATCAACGTTTAGCTAACTAACCTTTTACAGATAAACAGAACTTTTATAACTATGTCAGATATGTTTTAACATTTTTTTGACCGGACAAACATTCTTCATAACAGAGCCTAACAGGGTGGAACTTTAAGAGTGGGACAAGCAGGATAACATTTCAAAAACTACAAAAAAAGGTAGAGGTGAGAATTGAAGCTTACTTAATTTTGTACGGTTGAATTCCAGCAGGAAAAACTAATTATGTAATTTCCTGAAAATTGTCTCAATGAAATTGTGGTCTTTTTTGGAAGTCGAGAAATACATACTAACAGGGTGGAAGATGACTTCAGGGACACAGTAAATTAAGACAATTGTAAAAAATAAAAATAACGATACTCGGTTACTTAACGTAACCTCGGTTCTCTCTAGAAGAGGGAACGAGTATTGCGTAAGTTCCTTACGCATCGGGAAAGTATTCTTTCTTCGAGATTTCTGAAAAACCCAAAATTATCCTTAATTTTGTAACATTGTCAACGCAGTGCGGCAGCCTGGCAGACCATAGCAGGCTATTCCAGCGTGCCATTGGCTGCTCCGCTGGCAACTGCAGCAGCCCATCGGTGAGCCCGCGTGACGTGGCGACCAATGAGGGCGCTTCGCGCCCACCTGGCTTCATTTGCCTACAGGTGGGGCGTGGCCACGTGTATATAAGCAGGGCTCACGGGCTGCACATTCGGTTTTCGTAGTTCTGAAGCGTAAAAGCCCGCGGGGCGCACGGCAAGGAACGCAATACTCGTTCCCTCTTCTAGAGAGAACCGAGGTTACGTTAAGTAACCGAGTATCGTTCTCTTACGAGAGGTTCTCTCGTATTGCGTAAGTTCCTTACGCATCGGGAACACATTGTCAACGCCGTGCGCGCCTCGCGTAAAGCATATGTATCCCAGGGAACCGGGGACCATAACACTGCTCGAGCAGGGTGGCCGGTAAGGAGAACGGGCCACCACATATACAGACACTTCATTCGAACTGACGGGTGGTTACGACGGGTGGTTACAACACCCTGTCCCATGAATGAGGGAACGGCACCTGCCGGTCTCCTTCAAATTCACCACACCTTGTCTCATGAATGAGGGAACGGCAACGCCGGTCGCCTTCAAATTCACAATATCTTGTTATATGAGTGAGGTAACGGCACCGCCGGTCACCTTCAAACTCACAACAGCTCGTCTCGTAAATGAGGGAACGGCACCGCCGGTCTCCTTCAAATTCACATGAGCCTAGTACCGAACTTACTACCAGTATGTGAGCTATGTCTGCGCAGAATCACTGGGCAGAATCAACAGCCCTATTGAACTGATAACACTTTCGCCTGTAAGGCAGGAACTTCCAGATTGTAAAATCTCACGAACGTAGACGGGGAGGCCCAGCCTGCCGCCATACAGATATCGTGGATGGAAATCCCTCTGGCCCAAGCCCACGAAGAGGCCATGCCTCTGGTGGAGTGTGCTCTGACACCTAGCGGGCACTGCAGGTGTTTGGAAGCGTATGCAGTTGCAATCGCGTCCACTATCCACCTGGACAGGGTCTGTTTCGAGGAGGCGAGACCTTTAGTGCGCCCACCAAACGAAACAAATAGCTGCTCAGAACGCCTGAAGGCGGCGGAGCGTGTGACATAAACCCTCAATGCCCTGACAGGGCAGAGGATATTGCCACCGTCCCCCTCATCGGATGCTGGCAGAGCCGAGAGGGAGATAATCTGCGCCCTGAAGGGAGTGCCGATCGCTTTGGGGACATAACCATGCCTCGGTCTGAGAATGACCTTAGAGTCATTAGGACCGAACTCCATACACGTCGGGCTCACTGAGAGCGCGTGTAGATCCCCCACGCGTTTCACTGAAGCCAGAGCTATCAGAAACGCGTTTTTTAGCGAAAGGAACCTTGGTTCCACAGTCTCGAGCGGTTCAAAGGGATGAGCCTTCAGGGCCTCTAGGACCAAGGCCAGATTTCTCAGAGGAGCGAGGGCCGTGTCCATGCACTTCGTAAATGTACGGGGTGCTAGTGACAGGCCGAACGGAAGGACGGTGTATTGATAAGCCTGGCCGTCGAAGGCGAATCGTAAGAATGGCCTGTGACGCGGCGTTATCTTGATTTGAAAATATGCATCTTTCAAATCTAGGGAGATTAGCCAGTCTCTCGGGCGAATATGTGCGAGGATCTGCTTGGTCGTGAGCATCTTGAACGATCTTCTCATAAGAGCTTTGTTCAGACGCCTCAGATCCAGAATCGGTCTGAGCGACCCATCCCTTTTTGGCACGAGAAAATACCGGCTGTAAAAGCCTGACTCGCTCATAGAATGGGGAACCGGTTCTATAGCCCCTTTGCACAGCAGCGTGGCTATTTCTGCTCGAAGTAGATGTGCTACTTCCTCGCTCACTCTCGTCTCTGTACGCGCACAGAAGCGCGGAGGGCGGCGAGCGAACTGCAGAGTGTAGCCGTGCTTCACTGTTTTCAGCACCCATTCTGATACACCTGGAATGGCTTCCCACGCTCTCGCGTGTGCCACAAGGGATAGAACGGCCTCCGGGCTCGAAACGCCGTGCTTCGCGGGTTTGACGGCCTGTATAGGAGGGGCGGGCGCAGTGCGCGCGCTCTCTGTGCTGTGGGCCAGCCGATCGCTCGCGATGGCTGGCCGCCCTACACACTGCATCTCTGCCGCTTCGAGCGGGGAGTGGCTTGTGTGTGGCCCTACACTCATCGCTCCGACCACCCTGGGCGGAGAACAAATGGTGTGTGGCGCGGCGCGTGGCGCCTGAGGCATAATGTTCGCGAAAATGTGTGAGCGCGTTTGAGCGGGCACAACTCTTACGCGTGGAACATGACCGGTTAAGAGTGGCTGTGTGACAGCGCGTGTGGTGGTTAGTCGTGGACGCAAACAAGCGGACACGTGACCTAACTCTAGCACTCGAGCGGCCGGTGGCCGCTTTATGTGAGTGGGGGACACAGGGTTTATAGAGCTTGTGTGCAGGGGTGAACACAGAAAAGTGGGCACATTTACTGCATTTGAAACACATACGGCGTGAGCCGTGCAACCAGAAATAATGCAACTTTTGTGATTTCTCTGGTTCGCCGTAAAAACGGCGGTTATTGACAGGCGAGAAGGCATTTTTGCCGGCTCGTTGGCTGCATGAAATCCATCTGCAGCAGCCACAGTGGTGGGGGCTGACAGGAAAGAGAGTTTTGACGGTGGTCCGGCCGCGGCGGGACTTAACCGTCGTTTCTTGCCTCTGGCTAGGAGGACTTTGGAGGCTCGGGCTTCAGCGCGATCCTAGGCCGGGGGCCCCGAGGTGGAGGCGGCTTACCACGGCTGGAAGAACGCGATCTGGGGCGGCCGCTCGGTCTTCGCTGAGACGAAGGGGGCCGCGCTGGGCGCTGCGCAGAGCTCGGTGCTGGCTGGTCGCGAGGACGGCGAGCAACGGAGCTATTGCTAGCGCCGGGGCGTCGAGGCAGGAAAAGGTTCATGGCCTGCGTCGTTTTCTGCACTTCAGAGAAACGGTCGACGATCCCCTTGACCGCTGGTCCGAAGAGCCCAGACGGAGAGTGCGGGGCGTTTAGGAAGGCCGCGCGCTCTGTTTCTCGCATGTCCGCGAGCGTGAGCCAGAGGTGGCGCTCAGCTACTGTGAGGGAGGCCATAGAGCGTCCGAGGGCCTGTGCTGCGGTCTTGGTGGCGCGAAGGGAGAGATCCGTCGCCCTTCGCAAATCCGTGATCAACTCAGCGTCATAGCTTTTCTCGTCCAGGTCGCGGAGGAGATTAGCTTGGAGGATTTGCAGCACGGCCATAGAGTGCAGAGCAGACGCAGCTTGACCGGAGGCAGCGAAAGCGCGGCCGATCAGCGATGACGTCACTCTGCAGGCCTTAGACGGGAGGGCAGCCTTTGAGCGCCAACCGGAAGGCGGGCAAAGGTGCGCTGCGACCGCCTCTTCCACCGGAGGGATAGCGTTGTAGCCTTTCTCAGCCGTGCCGTCAACTTGTGAGAGCGTCGAAGAAGCCTGAGATGAGACCCTCGCGGAGAATGGCGCGTTCCAGGACTTCGCAAGCTCCTCGTGAAGCTCTGGCAGAAAGGGTGCAGTCCTGGAGGTGGGCGCACGGCGGCGACTGTTTAGGAAGCATCCGTCAAGTCGGTTCGGCGCTGCCACCTTGGGCGGGGCCCATTCGAGGCCTAGCTGCTCGACAGCCTGGGTGAGAAGGCGCAAAAGTTCGGCGTCCTCACCCGCTCGAGAGCGTCCGGAGCCCCGGACTGAAGAGGTCGCGGAAGACCAGTCCTCGCTGTCGGAAGCCATGATGGAGCAGCTGTCGGCGCGTTCCGCGGCCGCATCCGCCTCATCCCCGGAGGCGGCAACAGAAATGGCGGCCTGGGGTGGGGGCGGGGAAGGCGAGAGTGAAGCGGGCGGGAAGGGTTCCGGCGAGCTTCTCTCGGCGAACTCCGGAGTCCGCTGCGAGCGGCGCTTCTTTCTGCGCGGCTTAGCTGGGACTGGAGGGATATCATCATCGAACAGGACGAGTCGAGCCCGCAGGGTCGACATCGTCAGTTCCTCGCACTCCGGGCATCCGCCGGCGAGAAGTGCGGCGGCGGCGTGATCACGGCCCAGGCAGAGAGCGCAGATCACGTGGTGGTCCCCGGAACTGAGCTGCGCGTGACACGAGCCGCAGGTGGAACGAGACATTTTGTATCAAACGCTCGGCTCTTTTTGAGAAAGTGTGACGCAGCGGCGACAACACTTGAGCGTAAAAGGATATGGGCTGCCGGATAGCAGAGCAGGCACGGATGGCTGAAGGTGGCGCGATGCTGCCGGCTTCCTCAGGCGCTGTCCTCTGCTTGCTTGTCTGCGCGATCACGGCGGCGGGTTCCAGATCCAGCGATGCGAAGGGCTTCGCCACGTCACGCGGGCTCACCGATGGGCTGCTGCAGTTGCCAGCGGAGCAGCCAATGGCACGCTGGAATAGCCTGCTATGGTCTGCCAGGCTGCCGCACTGCGTTGACAATGTTACAAAATTAAGGATAATTTGGGGTTTTTCAGAAATCTCGAAGAAAGAATACTTTCCCGATGCGTAAGGAACTTACGCAATACGAGAGAACCTCTCGTAAGAGAACTATAGTTTCACATGATTTATATGTATAACTAGAGGTAGTTTAGCCTATTCTATAACATAATCTAAAAATATTTTGAGTATTTTGAATATTTCATCATTTCATGGTTTATAGTTGTTGTGTAGTTGTATAGGCTAGTTGATTACTTTGCACTGAGGACATGATAAAATTGAATGCATATATCAATAAAAAGGTGTGCAAAATACAAAATAGTATTTTTAATACCTATTATATCTGTTTAAGTGATAAAGAAGACCTACATTTATAATTTTTCTTATGTGACTCATTTTATAGAAAATATGAGTAAGTAAATCATAAAGACAGAAAAGTCACTGTATAACAGGAACGACCCAGCTACAACATGCGGCTGTTGTCATCGGTAGAAGTGGTGCCACTCTCGTCCTCGTCCGCGGCACAAGTGCTTTGTATTTTTACCATAGATTTTAAACGAGCAGCTATGGTTGCGCGTTTCCAACCCAGTCTCACGTGCCGTTTCACACACCCTCTCCGGACCACTTTGAGTTGTTGACACTGACAGCGGCAAAAGCGACACATGCGCTTTTCACTTGTAAAACTCAAGGGTGTATGGGTAATGTAGTCTCTGCTCGCAAATGAGCGTACGCTAAAAGCACGTTCTGGGCACACGGAGAGGTGGCGGTACGCTCAAGAGCTATATTTGGAAGTGGCGGTACTGAGTACCGGCGCGTACCGGCCCACTTAAAGCACTGAAATTAACCATATAAACTAAATTACTGATCTAATTATTGATCTAAAGCCCACACTGTCACCGTATGGCAATTGAAATGAACTGATGACATCAAATGGCTATACAGCTTAATAAAATTATGCTGCATTATTTTCCTGTTTAACACTGTTAAAGCTGCTTTGAAACAATCTACATTGTTAAAAGCGCTATATAAATAAAGTTGACTTGACTTGACTTGACTAACTACTGCAGTCAACAGCTTGAAGTACACTGTAAAATTTGCCAGGAATTTACAAGATTAAATATAATTATTTTACGATAAATTACTGTAGTCAGAAATTTACAGTGAAATTTTCATTTACATTTAATCATTTAGCAGACACTTTTATTCGAAGCGACTTACAAATGAGGAGAACAATAGAAGCAATCAGACCAGGAGGAGGAGGGCAACAGTATACAAGTGCTGTACACTCTAAAAAAAAAAAAGGTTCTATATGGCACCAAAAATGGTTCTTGGCTCGTAATCATAGGGGAACCTTTTTTAGTGCTATATAGCACCAATTTTGGTGCTTCAGTGGTTCTTCAGCGGTTCTTCAGAGGTTCTTCACCGGTTCTTTGACTAAGGTGCTATAAAGCACCGCTAACTAAGGTGCTATATAGCACCGCTACCATATACAGAACATGCTAAGATATGGTGCTATATAGCACCAAAAGTGGTTCCCCCATGATTACGACGAAGAACCATTTTTGGTGCCATATAGAACCTTTTTTTTTTTTTGAGTGTAGCAAGCTAGTCTAGCATAGTACACATTGCAAGGTTTTTTTTTTTTTTTTTTTTATGAAAAAGACAAATAGAATAGGTAAGTGCTAGACACTACAACTTGTGAAGTCTGATTTCACACTACGTCTGAGTGGTCCAAATCCAAATTCAAGATGGCAGCTTGGTAGTTTGTCAGCGTTTGTCAGTGTTCTTTTGTCTCCCAATATCTTATTACTTCTTTCTTTTACTTTTATTTTTATTTTGTAAAGTTTTTAATTGAATTGTGGATGCCAGAAACAAACAAACGTTTTAGCCTTTGATGTTGTGTTAGTAAACTAACCTCGGTTAACTATACAGCACTCAGCTCGGCGTCACACCTGGATACATTTCTGGCTCAAGCTATCAAGAGTCTGTATGACTGTGTGCTGCGCTTGAGCATCAGTTCACGGGTCTGGGAGCGAAAAGCAGCGGCAACCCATGAGTAAGCGCGGTGCCACACCTGGATCCATATCTGGCTCAAGCTACCGAGTGTGCACATGATTGTGTGCTGTCCCTGGGCATTCAGTTTGCGGGCCCGACAGTGAAGAGCAGCGGCAACCCGTGCGGAAGGTAGAGTGGGCATCTTCGTAACTTTGGACCCGAGCCCCCTGACAGGGGCTGGTTGCTGATGTTGTATTGTAGCTATTGCCATTGCATCCTTATCAGGGCCGGCTGCTGGATCTCGCGCTTGGCCGACATTGCGCTGGGATCCTGATAATGTACAAAGGAGTCTCGTGAACCTCGGTTAACAAACGTTTGCTACCTCGGGACTCAGCGTGGTGACGTAGCCTACCTCGAGTCATACCTGATTCAAGTCGACAAGCTTTTGCATGATTGTGTATCGATGTCTGAGCATGAAGCCCGGAGTGTTTAAGTCTACAAACTTTTGCTTGAACGGGATCCAAACTTGTGGGAACCTGGTCAAATGTAAGGATTTTCTGTGCTTGCTTCGATTTTATGCACTTATTTGGACTTTGTGGCTGTGGACTTTTCTGGCGAGATATGTGGTTCATAACTATCGGATGTGTGCTCCTTCTGAACACAGTTTTCTGGACACCTTGCCAAGTTTACATCAGTGGTAATGGGTATGTCTCTGGTCTACCATTTTTGTGTAATTCATCATCTGTCAACTTTGATAGCAGGACACACTATGGTCTGTCTACTAATATTGTCATTACTACACAACATTACCGGTTTTTACACCCTGTGAATCTAATGTATTTTTACCTTACAAGATGTGCTTTAACTAGAGAAGAGAATTGTTGTGTCATTAACATTTATTGTCTGGGGCCGATGAATAGAAACAGAGTGAGTAATACAGTGAAACGAAGGTGCTTAATAGTTCTAATGCTTTTAATGTCTGGGAATGTATCTCCAAACCCAGGACCCAATATTGCTCCAAATGTCAATACTCCTATTGAATTAAAAACAAGATCAGGACTGAGCTTTATCCATCTAAATACTCGTTGTCTTTTGCCTAAATTGGACAATTTATGTATTTGGGCTAAAAATACCAACGCGGATATTATAGTCATTTCTGAATCTTGGCTTAAAAAATCCATCTCAGACAAAGATATTAGTATCAACGGTTAAAAGGTTTTTAGAGCGGATAGACCAAAAAGGGGTGCGGGTGTAGCAATTTATGTTAAAGAACATTTTGAGACCACATTGCTACTTTCAGTTTCAATAGCTAAACAGTATGAACTATTAGTTGTAAATCTTTCCGTGACTAAGAACCTTCAGCTAACCATAGCGGGTTGTTATAGACCTCCGTCGGCAACTAGTAGTGTTTTACACTCCGTAATGAATTTGTTGGCTAGCTTGAACTATAAGGAATTGATTTTAACGGGTGATTTTAATTTGAATTGGTTGCATGCGACATCTGACGATTTTAAAATGCTTTGTGATAATCTTAATCTTTTTCAATTGGCAGACTCACCAACTAGGCCTAATTTAAAATTTCCGGAAAAATCTACATTAATAGATCTTGTTCTTACAAATTGTTCCACATAAATACTCTACAGTTTCTGTATTCGCAAATTACATAAGTGACCATTGTGCTGTAGCGGTGGTTAGGGATGTTAAATTGCCTAAGCAGAAACCAAGAATTATTACTAGACGTTCTATGAAATATTTCAGTGAACAAGCTTTCTTATATGATATTGCTCAAATTGATTGGGATAAAATGTATTTAATACAAGATGTCGACTGTGCTTGGAAATATTTTTATGATAGCTTTATGGTAATTATCAACAAGCATGCTCCTATGAGAAAATATAGCGTTAAATGCCGGGATAATCGATGGTTCTTGACCGATTTGTGTAACCTCTTCCAGAAGCGGGATGCCGCATGGGCCAAGGCTAGACAAACAAATAAAAAATCCGACTGGCTGCTTTTTAGGCAACTTCGCAATAAAGGCACTGTGGCGATCAGAAAGGCTAAATCAGATTATTTTCTTGATAAAACTACAACAATTCCAACAAACTCTGGGCAGTTCTGGAGGAATATTAAGTTTTTAACCGGTAATAAAACTACTACAGCACTCCCTTCATTTATATTGAAAGATTCTATTAAAATCATAGATAAAAAGCAAATGCTTAATAGTTTTAACCATAATTTTATAGCATCAGGGTCTTTATCTCAAATAAATAATTCTATAAATCCAGATTTAGAATTTCTCAAAGCAAAACATAATCAGTGGAAAAAGGAGTTTGCTTTTGAACAAATTACTTCCCCCGATGTCTGTTCTGCTTTAAAAGAACCAGATGTAAATAAATTGCCAGGTCCTGATCATATTCCTCCATTGTTTTTAAAATTAGCAGCTGGTTTTATTTCTCCTCTGTTAGCATATTTATTTAATTTTTCTCTATTAATTAACAAAATGCCAATGATTTGGAAGTCAGCTTTTGTAGTTAATCTGTTAAAAGGGGGCGATCCGTCTTTAACGGATAAAGGGGGTACTCCCCGCGGGGTACTCCCCGGCCTACGAGGGGTGTTGGGGGTATGTGGCGAGGTGGACAAGCGAGAGACATGGGAGGAGCGAGCGAGATCGGTGTGCGTGATTGAGAATGAACGTCACCTGCGAGGCACACCGGTCTCGAGTCCTCTCATGAGGGAGCACGGAGGCATATAAGGACGAGCGACACAAGTGAAGGACGAGAGAGGACCAGGCCTGGATTTTAATTTGTGTTTTGTTTTCGTTTTGTTATGTGTGTGCATGGCAGTCGTCCGTGAGGGGCTGCCACTTTTACTTTCATTTTGTGTTCATTTGTTTTATTAAAGTTGTTGAATGTTCGCCGGTTCCCGCCTCCTTCTTCCCACACGAACAAACGCTGTTCGTGTAGTATGTTATTCTCAAATGCTAAAACTTCCTCAGAAAATTCCCTCGCTCTTAGAACATTTCAAGGGAGCTTGATAGCATCAGTGACAGAGTATACCTTGATATTATTATTGATAACACATTACGTTTTAGTTCGTATATTAACCACTTGAGACAAAAACTCAAGAAAAAATTAGGATTCTATTTAAGAAACAAGTCATGCTTCTCATTCAATGTGAGGAAGAAGTTAGTGTCTGCTACCTTTTTACCAGTTATAGATTTGGGGGATGTAGTTTACCAGCATGCTCCCTCTTATCTTCTTGTCTCTTTGGATGCTTTGTACCATGGTGCTCTAAGATTTATCACTGATTGTAAATTTTCAACACACCACTGTGATTTATACAAAAGGGTTGCTTGGCCATCGCTGAACATTCGAAGAAAAATGCATTTGTATATGCTGATCTACAAAGCTATATTGGGTTATCTGCCAACATATCTTTGTTGTTTGGTTAAATGGAAACTACAAGGCAATTATACATTACATTCTGAATCAAATTATAATCTTTGTGTGCCCTTTGCCAGAACTGAGCTTGGTAAAACGTCTTTCAAATATGCCGCAACCTCAGATTGGAATTTGAATTTGAATTTGGAGTTGAAACTAAAGGAACTGGTGACATGTAGTTATTTCAAGATTTTACTACATAATTTTAAGAGTAAATTAATGGTGTGTAATTGTTTTTAATTGGTTGTATGTTTTATGTCTGTATGTAACTTAATGTATAACTGTACATGCAAACTCAGCTGCCTATCTTGGCCAGGACACTCCTGTAAAAGAGATTTTAATCTCAGTGAGTTTTTTCCTGGTTAAATAAAGATAATATAGTATATAGCATAAGCATAGTAGGAAAACATCAGTGCCTGATGCACTATTGGCAGCCAGTGCAAACTGATGAAGAGAGGTGTGACGTGGGCTTTCTCCGGCTCCAACAAGAATCAAGAAACTCCACAGCATAACCTATTCACGCAGCTGGCCATGCTGGGTACCTTCATAGTACATGCACTGTAGAAATACATTATGATATTCCAAGAGTGCAGCTAGATACGAGAGAAGTCCTACTGTGGAATTACTGTAAAAGTCATAATTTCACACTAAAATGTTTAACCGTGTATCTAGGCTGTTAAATAAAAGTCAAAGAACATAGACAAAACATAGACAAATGTTGTAACTATGCTTTTATGACAATGTTTGCAATAAGTGTTACTGTGGACAGAGGAATAACCCTAAACCAACAGGTTGTGTAACACTGCAATACAGTACATGGCAGAAAATGTACAGAAAATGCTTGTGTGCACAGCTGGCATTTAAGCATAAGAGTGGTTCTAAATGAAAGGCCAGGAATTTGTTAAAATGCAAAAGGGTCATTATTAAATGTACCTGTCAGTCACAAGTATAGCCAAACATGTACACACACTGTCTCTACCCCTAAACCTAACCGTTTTTAACCCTAAATTCAGAGGGACCTAACCCTGGTTGTAAGCATATGTGAAAACATATCTTTCGTTTAAAACTTCTTCTTTTTTCTAGACTTGCAATGCTTTGAGTGTGGTTAATCTGAACATAGTCCAGGACACAACCACGACAACTGTGCTTTTATCTAGTGGGCAGAGCAAGGCTTTGTGGAATACTGAAACAGTTGAAGCGAAAGTGCCGTGTTGAGGCTTTGAAACAATCCAACACCCGTCTCCACTGTGACCCTTAGTGGTCAGAACAATGTAAATGCAACAAAAACCCAGACCAAACATGCATAAAAACACTTTTTACAAACCTATTGCAAATGTTTTATTAAAAGTAAAATCTATCAAATGCAATTAACTCTAATAAGATTAAATATCAAGTGTCTGTATAATATGTGTTCTTTTATCAATTTTCAGGGCTTGTTTTGTTTGTTCCATGGATGGCTCAGCTAAACAGACCAATAAGAGACTATTAACTAATGATTAATTTTATACTACAGTCTAATTAAAACGTCTACAAATGTATAAAATGTCTCGGTTACATATGTAACCCTCGTTCCCTGAAGGAGGGAACGGAGACGTACGTCGGAACTGACCGACGAATTGGGATCTGTTCTCAGAGACCAATCTACTTCGAGTGTATTAGAAACGAGCCAATGAAAATTGGCATGCGGTTCACGCATTCCACGCACCGCCCCGCATTGCAGGTATAAATACGGAAGTGGAAGTACAGCATACCGTTTTCAACTGAGGAGCTGAGATAAGAGGCTCGGCCTTCAGCTGAAGCACAGCACCTGGCGAGGGGACGTACGTCTCCGTTCCCTCCTTCAGGGAACGAGGGTTACATACGTAACCGAGACGTTCCCTTTCAGTTGGTCACGTTCGACGTACGTCGGAACTGACCGACAAATTGGGATCCCTACCCAAACACCAGGGATGCTGGCCCTTCCAGCGCCCTGCCTGAGCTCGCTGGACCACTCCTGTGTTGGAGTGGGAGTCAGGGCTCCCGGCAGGGAAGGACAGTCACTTGCTGTTCCTGCAAGACCCACTCAGCGTGACTATTGGATAACGCTGGGAAAGCGTGCCCATCTCGGGAGATGGTACGCTGCGGAGCCACATCCTTCGTGGAAGGAGAGGTGGAAATACGCATCAGGACTAACCTAGCAAGGTAGTGCAACTATGGAAGTCTCTGGGGTGGACCCAACCTGGTCCCAGGGGGGGAAGAACACGCCCAGAGACGACAGAGCGGGCTCTGTCAAGGGAAAGACAGGGGGCTAGCCGAGTAGGGCAGTGGGAACCGTGGAAGAATACACATATGGGGTAGCCGTTAGGGGACCGCAACATATGGAACCCAGCCTACACACACATTCCATAAGCATACGGGTGCAGGCCTGGCGCCAGATGGCCGCAACGTCTGGCACCGCAGGGGTGACGGAGGAACTCAACAGGGTTAGCCGTTTCCGGAGAACACAACTGGAGACAATGGACGCACGTATCCGCCCTGCCACGCCCATCTCGGGACTCGGTCGTATAACCAGCGTTGAAGCGGTCTCATATGAAGCAATCCGAGCAGCGGTTTACCGCGGCCGCAGACGCCATATGCCCCAGGAGACTCTGAAAGAATTTCAGTGGGACCGCCGTCCTGCCTTTGAACGTATTCAAGCAGTTCAACACTGACCGGACGCGCTCCGGAGTGTGTCACGCCGTCCGGCTGACCGAATCCAGCTCCATACCGAGATAAGAGATCCTCTACGTGGGACAGAGTTTGCTCTTCTCTCGGTTGACCCGAAGTCCCAACAGGCTGAGGTGACTAAGCATCATGTCCCTGTGTTCGCACAACTGCTCCCGAGACCGGCGAGAATAAGCCAGTCGTCGAGATAGTTGAGTAAGCGATCGCCGCGTTCTCTGAGCGGAACAATGGCTGCCTCTACGACTTTCGTGAAGACGCGAGGCGACAGGGACAGCCTGAAGGGCTTCAGGTCGATCGCTGCAACCAATCTCGGGGGCGGATGCATTCGGGAATGCATTTCTGCATTAACATTCTGAATGGGAGCTTGTGCAGGGCCCGATTCAGAATGCGCAGGTCGAAGATTGGCCTTAACCCACCACCTTTCTTGGATACAATGAAGTACCTACAGTAGGGGCTGTAGAACCCCGACCTCATATCGGCTGGAGAAACCGGCTCGATCGCGCCCGTCGCCAGCAGGACATCGATCTCGGACCGCAAGACATGGGCATCGCTGCTCCGCACTGAGGTGAAGAGGATGCCCCTGTACTTGGGAGGCCGGCGTGCGAATTTAATCGCATAGCCGAGTCTGATGGCACGGATGAGCCAGCGTGACGGTCTGGGGAGGCCAAGCCAGGCCCCCAGAGACCGAACAAGCGGGGTCAACGGTACCACAGACGTACCCGGGGTGAGGCAGCGAGGCACACAGGGGAATAGCCGCGGCTTACAGTGGTTTAAAGGTGCAAGCCCACTGTAAGCACTCAGAGGAAACGCCCAGCGAACCGACAGATTTCCTCTGCTCGCGACCCCTGCTGTAAAGCACCGTCACACCGACACAGGTAAGCAGATCTTCTCATAGAGACTCGTTTAGTTTGTGTAAACACACTCTTCGTAGGAACATGTAATGCTCAGCTCCGAAGTGGAAAGCGGTATGCGGTACTTCCACTTCCGTATTTATACCCGCAATGCGGGGCGGTGCGTGGAATGCGTGAACCGCATGCCAATTTTCATTGGCTCGTTTCTAATACACTCAAAGTAGATTGGTCTCTGAGAACAGATCCCAATTCGTCGGTCAGTTCCGACGTACGTCGAACGTGACCGACTGACAGGGAACTAATCAGAGATCAGGTATAACCCATAGACACTTGTCACTTGTTGAACTGCATGATTCATGGATTCACATAAGCCGCTTTTCCACTGTCGGAATACTTAAAGGATTGGTTCACTTCAAAATGAAAATTTCCTGATATTTTACTCACCCCCATCTCATCCAAGATGTTCATGTCTTTCTTTCTTTGGTCGAAAATAGACAAACAGCCTTTACAAAAAAACACTTCATCTTAAACTTAGATAATACCCTATTCCTCATCTGGGATTGTGCAGATCCTCTGAAGCCCTTCGAAGCCCTTTGAAACTGCATTGATTTGGACCTTCAACATTTTGATTGCAATAGATGTCTATGACGTGGAGAAAAATCCTGGAATGTTTTCCTCAAAAAACATAATTTCTTTTCGATTGAAGAAAGAAAGACATGAACATCTTGGATGAGATGGGGGTGAGTAAAATATCAGGACATTTTCATTTTGAAGTTAACTAATTCTTTAATTATACTTATACTTAATAGTTAAAGTTAAGTGTGTGTGTATAGGGGGTTGGGGGCTGGTGGGGGTGGCGGCTGCTAACTAACCAACTTTTGCTAGGCTGCAGCTGCTGTACAAAGGCGCCCCATGTGTCTGACAAAAAAAAAAAATTGTTCACCAGACCTATCTGTGCATCACTCGAACTCAAGACGGGGGTTGGGGAAAGGGTGGAGAGAACATAAAGGATTATTAAGACAATGAGCATCTGCTGGGTTAAAGTGCTTGAAACTCAAAACTGGCCAATGCCTGCCTCCTAGTTTATTTTAAAAAAAAACACAGAGCCATAGCCTCTCCAACCACGCGTTTGCCAGTAGGGTCACTTTTGATTTGTTGGCATTTTTCAAACCTCGCCAGCATGCAAGCCAGGCCTGGACTGCTCTGAAGGTGTGTGAAAAATAAAAAAAAGAGTCATATTGATGGTATTCATGGTCCAAATGAACACCATATTATAAATAAATGGAAAAAAGGATTTCCATTTTGTTTATTTTTCATGTGTCAAAAAAATAAAATAAATAAATTGCATAAATCTGAAAAATTCCCCATGAAAATGAAGGCCTGATACTAGAGCACAAATGCAATGTACATTGTTACATGTTTAAATCACATAATTTAGTGTATTTACTATTTAGTGGATCTTTCCTCACATGGGTCAAAAAATGTCCCCACAAGATCAAACAATTCTAGTTTTACTATCCTTGTAGGGTCCGTGTGTGTGTGTGTGTGTGTGTGTGTGTGTGTGTGTGTGTGTGTGTGTGTGTGTGTGTGTGTGTGTGTGTGTGTGTGTGTGTGAGGGCCCTGGCAGTTATTGAAGTTGTAAGGAGCAATCTACTCAGCTCTGTTCAGGCAAGCAAGGACTGTGGGTGGGGTTGGGGTGGGGTAGGGGTCCCAGCAGTGCAACAGATGTCTACTAAGGCCACTGGGGAACAAAAACTGGTATTCTCTTTGCATTTTCTCTGCCAGTTCGGGTCATGTGACACGAGAAGTACAAACACCCTACTTCTGAGGCCCCAGGATTCCTGATGACCACATCAAATTCACACGTACACACTTTCTGAAAATGTTTCAGCTATCACACATAACCTGAAGCACATCATATATCTACCAACCAAATTATAAATCCATTTATTACTTTATCTCAGAAATGTAACCCTAAATGAAATGAGATTCCGCAACTGTACTCCCCAGAATATACATTCACATGCTCAAGGATTTGACTGATCAAGTTATATAAAAAATATGTTTAAGCTTATGGGATCTAGGCTAGTCTGCAAGGTACAATCATTTCCTTCATTAATTCATGTTTTAAAAAGGGGGAGGTAAGGGGAGAGGGCCCCTGCTCCATTGCAAAGCTTTAAAGAGCGGCAAAGTAAGTCAAAACATAATGTTTTTCTCCATTCTCTAACATATCTCTGCACGCATGCCCTTTCCACTATTCTTTTAAAGAAATTGTAAATAAGCATGAAGACATAGCAACATGAGGACATCTTTATGACAGTTGTACTTAACTCTTTCCATTTTGGCAAGTTTTTTTTTTTAAGTTGCCAGTGTTTTTGATCATTTTCAATTTTGAATATCAATGGCAGGGAAAGAGTTAAGATATTCTGACACCTGTAGTCAGAACCTACAAGTGCCAACAAGCAAAATCAGTTTCACATTATTTTAAGGTCCCTTTAATACATTCTGTTGACTATAAGTAACGTTGCACCTGCATGCCTACTAACTCTCATTAGAGTGTTAATAGAGTATTGATAGACTGGTAGGGTTAGGGTTAGAATAAATTTACCTGTACTTGCAAATGTACTTATAGTTAGTAGAATGTCTGTTGAGGGATCATCACAATAAAGAGTTATCAGATATTAAGCAGACAGTCTACTAATAGTTGACATGTAGTTACTTATAGTCAACAACTAGTGAGCAAAAAAATACATTAAGTATTAATTATATGTGGAGGAAAATGTGCTTTTAATATGGGAAACAAATGTTGCATAAGAAAAATTAAGGATGTTACAGACGCAAAAAAAAACCCACTTACCATAAGTGAAGGAAGATCCAACCCAGTAGGAAAATTATGTAGAAAGTTATTGTGGTTAATATCTCTTTACAGTTCAGAGTTAGCTGAGTCAGCAGATAATAAAAATATAGATTCCCCTTGTTGCACTCCAACTCAAAACCAAGAAGCAGAAAAGGGATGCACAAATCCAGTCAAGCAGATAAGGGCCCCGAAACCCAGAAAAGTTTGAAGAAATGATACTCTGTGCCATAGAATGTTTTCCTTTAGAAGACAATGAGAGCTTGAGCAGATGGAGCTACAATGTCTACCATTCCCCTATAGACCAGTTACTATATGCGGACCAATGAAAGCGCACAGAGCCTACAATGAAGTGTAAATACTGACACACACACTCACTCTTTCTCTGATGCACACACACAATTTGCTTCCTAAGGGAGTGTGGCGATAAACTAGTGGCTGTCCAGGTCTTCCCCCGCGTGGTCCATGAATAAGCGAGGGGTGTGTGGTCAACAATGGAACCACACAAAAGAGGCCTTAGCAGGCAGCTGCAGCATGAGGTCTTATTCATTAGGGAGCAGGCTGACAGTGGAAAACACCTGGCTCGCTCAGGGACTACAGCAGCTCTCAATCCTTTGTTTATTTTACTGGGGGGATGGGGGTCTGGTTTGGAGACAAACAATGGGCTATTAAAAGCATTGCCTGTTTCCAAAAAAAAAAGGAGAAAATGGAAGAACGAGGGTGCTTGAGTGTGAGAGAGGGGAATGGAGTTAGATGGGTAGCTGGGTGTAAGGAGGGGGTCCAGATACAGAGGTCTACACACAATAAAAAACATGCTAAGTCTTAAGATTTTAGGTTGCAGTCATTTTAGGTAACGAAAGTCGTGAAAATACAGAAGCAAGGAAACATGTGATTCCATAAAATCGATGCACAGCAACAACACCAAGTATCTTTGTCTGACTCCAAACATGAGGAACCAAACATTTATCAGTGCACTTACCTGAATCAGCTCAACCTAAAGCTAGACCCAATTAACAGTTCTTAAGATCAATATTTTAGCATAAATGTTCACAAGCCGAAAAGCAACTAAGGGAGCCTAAAAATTCAGTTACTATTTAAAACAATAGACATGTCTGTGGGGTAATGTCTTTGAGTGGTAATGTGCTCACACACACAGGCACATTACTGATTATGCTCACATTATCTTTAATATATTTCTTTGTTTGAGCTCACTTTATGGTTTACGTATTTACATACAGTAAGAATGTATTTCTCATCAAAATATTTGATTAAAATCTGGTACATCATTATTTGGAGAGCACACATTCTAGTTTATGTTGTACAGCACTGTTTCTGTCAGTTTAAGTTAATGTGATGTGGATTATTTGTACCTCACATGAACATAATGTGTAATTATTGGCTACATAGAGCATACAACCTTATAAATGAAATGTTGATCTATACGGCACATGCATTTCCAAAATAGTCTATATCAGGCATGTTCAAACTTAATAAAATAAGAAGCTAATTGAAATTTGTAAACTTGGATCTGTTAAATAATTTCAAGAAATGTATCATTTCAAACTTAGTATAATAAGAAGCAGAAGTTTATACACTTGGATCTATTAAAGGTGCTGTATGTAAGTTTTTGAGTGTACGAAAGCATAAAAAGACTGTAATATGTTTGCAGATATTTAGGAAACATGATAAGTTCACAAAGCAATGCTCCAGCCAATTATTTTACTTTAAAATGGGCATTCAGTGTCGGAATGTCTGTTTCTTTTTGTTTTTGTTTTTATCTGTGTGTAGCACACTTACCAATAGTATTTTGACAGCATAAGTTGCCAGATGGCGGAAAACACAGCGTATTGCTGCCATGGAAGCCAGCAAACAAACTGGGTTAAAGATAGCAGATTCTACCCTATCTAAAAAGCCTCTGCATCCATCTAAAAATCTAAAAAAAAAGCACATTAAAATGCAGATAAATCATTTACAACCTCAACTTACGTAAGTAAGTAAGTCTCCACACCTTGTAGTCTCCACACCTTATGTAAGTCTCCACACCTTCCATTGTCAATTGCACTCGTTCCTCTTGCGTGTCCTCAAAGTGGCAACCTGCGTGAGCGTCGAGTGTCGAGTCACTCTAGCAATATTTCTCTTTGCGTGAGACTGTGCGTGTGACAGTGATTAATTTATATTTACATTTAGTCATTTAGCAGACGCTTTTATCCAAAGAGCAATAGAAGCAACTAAAACAGTCAAGGGCAACAATATGCAAGTGCTGTAACACGTCTCAGTTAATCTAGCACAGAACACATAGGACAGAACTTTTTTTTAAAAAAGTATAAATAAACAAACTGAATAGAAAATGAATAGAATGATATGTGCTATTCTTGATTGGTTAGGTGCTTCTGGAAAAGATGTCTTTAGATGTTTTTTTGAAAATGGCTACAGACTCGGCTGCTCAAATTGAGATAGGCAGGTCATTCCACCAGGTAGGAGCGGTCCAGGAAAAGGTCCGTGAGAGTGATTTCATGCCTCTCTGGGATGGCACCACAAAGCGTCATTCACTTGAACCACTGGAGATGCCCATGATGCTTCATGAGAGTTGACAGGAGGATCTGGTGGTTAACTGTGTCAAAAGTAGCAAACAAATCCAGTAAGATAAGTACTGTGGATTTGGAAGCTGCTTTTGCCTGTCTCAGTGCTTTCGTAACCGAGAGCAGGGCAGTCTCAGTTGAGTGGTCGCTTTTGAAGCCAGATTGGTTGTTGTCCATTGGTTGTTCTGTTCAAGAAACATAGAGAGCTGGTTGACCACAACTCGCTCAAGTGTCTTTGCAATAACAGGCAGAAGGGATACCAGTCTGTAGTTTTCTAAATGTGCTGGATTCAGAGAGTGTTTCTTAAGCAGTGGGGTTACCCAAGCCTGCTTAAATGCTGTGAGGAAGGTCCCGGTGTGAAGAGAGGTGTTGACAATGTAAGTGAGTGCAGAAGTAACTGAAGAAGAAATGGCCTGAAGTAGGAGCGTGGGGATAGGATCAAGCGGACAGGTAGTGGGATGATTGGAAAGGATGAGTTTGTAGACTTCTGCCTCAGAGAGCAGAGAGAAGGCGGGGAGCATGTGTGTGTTGGTTGTTGAGATATGCGTGTCAGTTTGTGGTGTGGAGAATTGGCTGCTGATGGAGAAGGTTTTGTTTGTGAAGAATGAAGCAAAGTCGTCAGCTGTAAGCGTTGATGAAGGAGGGGGGGAAGGAATCTTTTGAAAAGTGTTCCGAGAGTCAGAGTAGTTGTTGATTTTGTTGTGATAGTATGTAGTTTTAGCTGTGGAGACATTTGCAGTGTAATGGGATCCGGTATATATACCAGTTCCTGATTAACCCTTAGAATACAATGTTAACCATTGCAAGTAAGTAGTCTTTTGCTGTCAGGTCAGAATTAGGCCTACACCTACACTGGCTTGTTTCCTTATACCAGTAATCTAGTGATATGAACCCATTATCCGTTAATGAACAATACAAAATAAATAAACAGTCAATAACCATTTCAATAAAATCATGCTTACCCTCCAGCAGATTTTCTCATCGAAGGTTGGTTGACTTTGGGCCTTGTAAGATGTATTAATAATGCTCTTTCTATTCTTTATAGAACTGTTTATATAAGCTGAAGTAAAAAACTGAAAAAATACTTTTTCTTTATAAAATGAAAATGTATTTATACAAAAGATAAAAAGTACTGGTTATACAATGATCAATAAATGATTAAATATCAAAAGGTTACAGATTATAATACTTCAGCATATCCAATCTCACCAGACAATCCTGTATGAGTGGATTAATACACAGGTAATTTACCTTGTATGCAGTTCAAAGCAATAGATGTAAAAAATAACTTGTTCTCGTCCGAGCAATTCAAGTTAAAATAATACAGCAGAGCAAGTCAAGCAAAATATTCATAGAGAACAGATTTCTCCTATCAAACAAAATCAAACGATGCACACCGAGAAGCAACATACAGTCATATTTATACAGAGTCGTTCTCTTACGAGAGGTTCTCTCATATTGCGTAAGTTGTTACGCTAAGGGAAAGTATTCTTTCTTTGAGATCTGAAGCCACAAAATTATCCTAATTTTGCATTTATTGTCAACGCAGTGCGGCAGCCAGCAGACCATAGCAGGCTGTATCAGCTTCGCGCCCTCCGCGCCCTATTTACCTACAGGTAGGGCGTGGCCAGTGTGTATATAAGCAGGGCTCACAGGCTGGAAATCCGATTTTATGATTTATGATTTTATGATATGATTTTCTTGTCTCCAGCGAAGCCCTTCGCATCGCTGGATCTGGGAGCTGCCGCCGTCGAAACCAGCGACCTGCAAGCTTAGGACAGCGCTTGAGGAAGCCGGCCGCCTTCAGCTATCCGTGCCTGCTACGCTATCCGGCGACAATATCCTTTTTGCACGTGTGATCGCCTCGCGACACACTCTCTCATAAAAGAGCACCGCTCAGCAACGGAGACCGCCACCTCATCGGCGCTCTCTGCCTGGGCCGCAACCACGCCGCCGCACTCCTCGCGGGCGGATGCCCTGAGTGCGAGGAACTCTCAATGTCGACCCTGCGAGCTCGACTTGAACAGTTCGTTGACGCCATCACTCCGCTCCCTGCCGGGCCGCGCAAAAAGAAGCGCCGCTCGCAGCGACCGCCGGAGACTGAGCTAGCGCCGAGAAGCTCGCCAGAGCCCCTCCCTCCAGCTTCTCTCTCGCCTGCTTACAACCGCCGTTTTTACGGCAAACCAGAGAAATCACAAAAAGTGCATTGTCTGGTTACACGGCTCACGCCGCATGTGTTTCAAATGCAGTAAATGTGCCCCCTTTTCTGTGTTCACCCCTGCACCCAAGCACTATAAACCCTGTATCTCCCACTCTCATAAAGCGGCCACTGGCCGCTCGAGTGCTAGAGATAGGTCACGTGTCCGCTTCACAGCGTCCACACCTACTCACTGCACGTGCTGTCACACAGCCCCTCACAACCGGTCATGTTCTAAACACGAGTGTTGTGCCCGCTCCCCCGCGCTCACACATTCTCACAAACATTTTGCCCCCGACGCTGCCCTCGCGCGTCGTGTCACACACTATTTGTTCCCCGCTCGAAACGACCGGGACACCGTGTGTAGAACGGCCAGCCATCGCTGTGAGCGATCTGCTGGGCCTGAGCACAGAGAGCGCGCGCACTGCGCCCTCCCCTCCCTTTCAGGCTCTCGAGCCTGCGAAGCGCGGCGATCAGAGCCCGGAGGCCATTCTGCCCCTGGCAGCATACGCGAAAGCGTGGGAAGCCATCCCAGGCGCGTCAGAATGGGTGCTGAGCACAGTAAAGCTGGGCTATACTCTGCAATTCGCTCGTCGCCCTCCGCGCTTTCATGCGCGTACCGAGATGAGAGTGAACGAGAAAGTAGCACATCTACTTCGAGCAGAAATAGCAACACTTCTGTGCAAAGGGGCTATAGAACTGGTTCCCCCTTCTATGAGCGAGTCGGGCTTTTACAGCCGTTATTTCCTCGTTCCCAAGAGGGACGGAGCTCTCAGACCGATTCTGGATCTGAGACGCTTGAACAAAGCTCTTATGAGAAGACCGTTCAAGATGCTCACGACCAAACAGATCCTCGCGCAAATTCGCCCGAGAGACTGGTTTATCTCCCTCGATCTGAAAGACGCATACTTTCAGATCAGGATAATACCCCGTCACAGGCCATTCTTGAGATTCGCCTTCGACGGTCAGGTATATCAGTACACCGTCCTACCATTCGGCCTGTCGCTAACACCCCGTACATTTACGAAATGCATGGACGCGGCCCTCGCTCCCCTGAGAGGGCAGGGGATGCGGATTTTTTAATTATCTGGACGATTGGCTCATTCTAGCACAGTCAGAGGCCGAGCTCCTCGCCCACAGAGCAGTGCTTCTCAGCCACTTGGACAGCCTGGGGCTCACGGTCAACTGGACCAAGAGCTCATTAGTGCACAGACAATCAACCTCGTTTCTGGGTTTGGATCTGGACACTGTGGAAATGTCGGCCCGCCTATCACCACAGCGCACGCGCCGCATTCGACGCTTGGCCGCGTCCTTCCAGCCGGGCAGCACCGCACCTCTCAAAGCTTTTCAGTGGATGCTGGGGTGTATGGCTTCAGCTGCAGCAGTGCTCCTGCTGGGTCTATTACGTATGCGCCTGCTACAACGCTGGTTGAATGCCCGAGTGCCTCACAGAGCCTGGGCTTCCGGCGGCATTCGAATCAGAGTGGCTCAGGGCTGCGTTTCAGCACTGAGGCCCTGGTTAGCAGCCAACTGGTACCAGCGGGGGGTGACGATGGGAGCCATCTCACGCCGCAATGTTATCTCGACGGACGCTTCCACCTCAGGCTGGGGCGCTCTTTTCGAGGGCAAACCGGCTTTTGGCCTCTGGTCAGACCGGGAGAAATGCCTCCACATAAATTGTTTGGAGATGATTGCGGTCGAGAACGTGCTCAGGCGCTTCCTCCCATTCATACGGGGTCACCACGTGCTAGTCCGCTCGGACAACACGTCTATGGTGTCTTATGTGAACCGACAAGGCGGCATCAGGTCCACGAGCCTGGGCAAACTGACATTACGCCTTCTCGTGTGGGCGCACCTGAACGTCGACCCGGACAGACTGTCCAGGGACATCATTCCCCCAGGGGAGTGGTCCCTGCACCCTCAGACAGTCCAGGGCCTGTGGCGCCTATTCGGCAGAGCGGAAGTTGACCTCTTTGCGTCGAAAGACAATGCTCACTGCACGATATTTCTATCAAAAAGCGAGGATGCGCTGTCCCAGCCCTGGCCCAGCCTCCCGCTTTATGCTTTCCCGCCGATTTCCCTGTTAACACAGGTCATAGCGAGAATCAGGGAAACGCGCCGCCCGGTGCTTCTTATAGCACCACGCTGGGAGAACTAAATATGGTACCCAGAGCTGGTGGAGCTATCACACTCACCCCCTTGGCCAGTCCCGCTGAGAAAAGATCTCCTCTCTCAAGCCGGAGGATCGATCTGGCATCCCCATCCAGAGTGTTGGTCTCTGCATGCATGGGTGATCAATGGATACCCGCTGACCTGCCGGAGGGGGTTGTGAACACGATCGCGCAGTCTAGAGCTCCCTCTACGAGGCGGCTATATGTTTCCAAGTGGTCTATGTTCACTAAGTGGTGTGCTACTAAAAGCTTGGATCCACAGGAATGTGGGGTCCAGCGGGTGCTCTCCTTACTGCAGGAGCTGTTGGATTTGGGCAGGTCCCCTTCCACTCTCAAAGTGTACGTGGCGGCTATCGCAGCGTTCGCTCAGACGATGCTCGGCCGCGCGTTAGGAAGGAATGAGCTTATTATCCGTTTCCTCAGAGGAGCCAGACGGATGAATCCCCCGCGACCCCCCTCGGTTCCTATCTGGGATCTGTCCTTGGTCTTGGAGGCCCTGAAGGCTTTTCCTTTTGAACCACTCGAATCCGTGGAGTCCAAGTACCTTTCGCTCAAAACCGTTTTTCTGATAGCTCTGTCTTCAGTAAAATGCGTGGGGGATCTGCACGCGCTCTCTGTTAGCCTGGCGTGTCTTGAGTTCGGTCCAAATGACTCTAAAGTCATCCTCAGACCGAGGCACGGTTACATCCCCAAAGCGATCGGGACCCCCTTTAGGGCACAAATCATCTCCCTCTCGGCTCTGCCAGCATCCGATGAGGGGGACAGAGATAACCTCCTTTGCCCTGTCAGGGCGTTGAGGGTTTACGTCATGCGCTCCGCCGCTTTCAGGCGTTCAGAACAACTCTTTGTTTCGTTTGGTGGGCGCACTAAAGGTCTCGCCGCCTCGAAACAGAGCCTGTCCAGGTTGATAGTGGATGCGATTGCAGCAGCTTACGCCTCCAAACACCTGCAGTGTCCGCTGGGTGTCAGAGCTCATTCCACCAGAGGCATGGCCTCTTCGTGGGCCTGGTCTAGCGAAATTTCTATTCACGATATTTGTATGGCGGCGGGCTGGGCCTCCCCATCTACATTCGTGAGGTTCTATAACATGGAAGTTCCTGCTTTGCAGGCTAAAGTGTTATCAGTTTGAGTGGGCTGTTGGCTCTGCCCAGTTATTTATGCGCAGACAACGCTCGCGTACTGGTTATATTTCTGGTGTTGTACTGTGTGGGCCTGCTTCGCCGGCCGCACTGCTTACGTGGATATAAACGGGACCGGCATTGCCGCTCCACCTATTCACAGGATGAGGTGCTTTGTCCACCTTTTCGCATAGTGAAGTGCTTGTACATGTGTTGGCCCATTTCCCCTACTGGCCACCTGTTTCCAGCCTTATGTTTTCCCCGGTCTCCCTGGGTTACATATGCTGTATGCTCGGCGCGCACTGCGTTGACAAAGGGTTCCCGTAGCGTAAGCAACTTACGCAATACGAGAGAACCTCTCGTAAGAGAACGTACTCGGTTACTAAACGTAACCTCGGTTCTCTCTAGATGAGGGAACAAGTATTGCGTAACCTGCCATGCGCGCCAAGGGATTTTGCGCTTCAGACTACTAAAACCGGATTTCCAGCCTGTGAGCCCTGCTTATATACACACTGGCCACGCCCTACCTGTAGGTAAATAGGGCGCGGAGGGCGCAAAGCACCCTCATTGGACGTGACGTCACGCGGGGCTCACCGATAGGCTGAAGCAGTTGCCAACCAAGCAGCCAATGGGCACGCTGATACAGCCTGCTATGGTCTGCTGGCTGCCGCACTACGTTGACAATAAATGCAAAATTAGGATAATTTTGTGGCTTCAGATCTCGAAGAAAGAATACTTTCCCGTAGCGTAAGCAACTTACGCAATACTCGTTCCCTCATCTAGAGAGAACCGAGGTTACGTTAAGTAACCGAGTACGTTTTATGTTGTAAGCAGTTTGGGTTTTTCCAGAGAGGAACTAAGGTTTGTCCAAAAAAGGAACTCAAGTCTGTTGATAGCATAGTATGACAATCACCCCTCGACAGACAATGTTGGCTTCTGCAGTTTTTTCCATTTTTTCGTCCTTTTCTTCCTTCTAGTCTAGGGTCTTGTCTCCTATGTGCGTGTGTGTATGTATCCGGAAGTGTGTTTGTAAGTTCACCAATATTCATAAAACAACTTTCCCTTACAGCAGAGAAAGAAGTGAGAAGAGACTGTTATAGGGTAAGGTCAGTAGCGTTTTTAGTTTTGAGCCATTTCGTCTCTGCTACCCGAGTCCAGAGTGATGTTCACGGAGAACATCAGACAGCCAGGGGGCAGAGGGGGTGGTGCGGGCTGGTCTGGATTAAACGCGACAAAAGTTATCTAAGCAAGATGTTAGAGTGGAGCAAAGAGTGCCAGTAGCACTGTTAGTTTCTAGTGCTGAGAACTAAGCAGGTGGAGGGAGTGAGGATGAAACCATAGTGGACAGGTGAGAGGGAGAGAGCAAGCGTAGATTACGCCGAAAGGTGATCTGCGGAGGAGTGTGTGTTGTGTCAGGAGTCAGTATGAGGTTAAGAGTGATGAGAAAGTGGTCTGAGGTGTGCAATTGAGTAACTAAAGTGTTTTCTGTGGAGCAGTATCGTGTGTAGATTTGTGAGTAGCTGTAGTAGATACTCGCTTAAGGTCAAATGAGGTCAGTAGAGTGGTGAAGTCTGCAGCCTGGAGTTTATCAAGGTGCATGATTCATGCACATAGCCTTCATGTCAGCGGGCATCGCACGTCAAATTCGTAGAGAGATTTATTCAGTTCATTCAAATTCTGGTTTTGGCTGCCTCTGAAATGGATTAACCCATAGATATTAGGTTACCTAAGAACTTCAAGTAAATAAGCTAAACTAGAAATCCATGCTCATTGAAGGATGTGCATTTATTGCATGGACAGAGAGAGCATGGACGCCTGCATTTCATCTGATGGTACGCACAAAATGTTTTTTATTTAACATTGTAAAGTTAAATAACCATATAACCTAACTATTACGCACATTTCAGAGCATCAGTGCCGCAGAATGGGTAAAGTCCACTCTATCTCTAGACGTTTTAAATGTTTTTAAATCTGAAAACTGCAAAAAGGAACAAAATTGTCAGACATCCATTTAGTGCATGTTCACAGAGTAAAAAAAAATGAAAAACATACATAAACTTTCAATATACTGTCTGTTTATTTTACTGACTGAGAAATCTCTTCAGATGATTCAGTGAGAGAGCAGTCCAAATTAATTCAAGTGGATTCAGGCCTTTTGCAAACGCATTTGACCCATTCATAATTTAGAACATAATTTAAGCGTCAAAATGTGCGCATTGCGCCGTTAAGTTACAGTTTAACTTCTTGAACCTAATGCTGTTTCTTAAATATCCACATATACAACAAATTGTTTGTCACTATAGCAACAGTAGACCCCGGATGTTCCCGGATGACCCCAGTAGAGCGGATGTTTGCACAGGGCCTCGCACCCCCCTTGCGACGGGTCTGCTTTAAATAATTTCAAGAAATGTATCATAGTCAGGATCCCTGCAGAAACACACACACAAAACGTCTTGGTTACTAACGTAACCTCGGTTCCCTGAGAGAAGGGAACGAGTATTGCGTAGCAAACACTAGGGGAAACTCCTTTCCTCAAGAACAGGAAGCAAAAAATTGTATCCATGTAAAACGCAGTGCAGCTGCACAACAGATACAGCAGAGGGTGCCTACGCGCTGATTGGCTGTGCTGCGGCAACTGCAGGAACCTATGGCGAGGCGCCTAAGCGGGAGGAATCAATGAGGTGACTACCTCAGCTCCCGCCTAAATAGCCCGTATGAATTTGCATATTGAGTCTATAAAAGACCGTGTCTAGCCATAGGAATTAGGTTTAAATCGACTGAAGCGATACCCTGAACAAAAGCATGGAAGGCTACGCAATACTCGTTCCCTTCTCTCAGGGAACCGAGGTTACGTTAGTAACCGAGAGCGGGACACGCGGGGAGAACTCCGGCGTGGAAATGCTTGTCTACTCTAGCATTCTCTGTCTGCAGCGCTTACAGCACGGCCCGAGCGAGAGAAGAGGCAGAGTGAGAAGGTGCTGGTCCTCTTAGATGAACAGGACAGTGATGTTGAGGCACGCAGGGAGATACCAGGCGTGTGATTGTGCTCGCTCCGGCTTTCTCTGGTCACCGCACTTATATTGCGCGGCCCGAGAGGGAGAGCGTGTGGCGCGGGATCCGCATCAAAACAGGCGAGCCGAGTCCGCAGGGTCGGCAGCTCCATTTCGTCGCTCTCGGGGCAGCCGCCCTTGGGAGAGTGCAGCCTGGGCGTGTTCTCGTCCGAGACACACCGTGCAGATGATGTAACGATCCCCGCCATGAAGAGGGCCTCTGCACGAGGCGCAGTTCTTTTAGAAAAAAGTGTGCGTTACAGCAGCAAAACATACACACACATATGACACACAGATAAAAAGGATATAATGCCGGATGGCGCAGCTGGAACAGCAGGCGGCTGAAGGTGGAGACCAGGCGAGAATCCGGCGTCCTCAGGGCTGCTGGGAATGTTTCGACGGTGGCTTCAAAAATTCAAAATTTTGGAGATCAGCGAAGGGTCTTTTATAGACTCGATATTCAAATTAATACGGGCTATTTAGACGGGAGCTCAGGTAGTCACCTTTAGGTCCTCCCACTTAGCTGCCTTGCCATAGGTTCCTGCAGTTGCCACAGCACAGCTAATCAGTGTGTAGGCATGCTCTGCTTTATCTGCTGTGCAGCTGCACTGTGTTCTACATGGATAAAATGATTAAGGATAAAAAAATGTTCTCGTGGAAAGGAGTTTCCCCTAGCGTATGCTACGCAATACGAGTGATCCTCTTGAAAGGGAACCTATTTTAACTAAAGTATTTGCCAGAGGTATTTTGAGTTTGCATGCTACGCCTGTGATAGGTGTGGGTATAACTGTAAATTTGTCAGAATTTTGTTATAGTGCTAATCATCAGTTATTTCCACCATTTGATCAAGCCACTCTTCTTTAAAACATGACATTTTTCTCATGTTTTTGCATTTGCGTTGCCTCTCCTATTGAGCTATTACAACAGTGACTGATCGTTCGCTTTCTATGAAATTTATTAAATGTTGAATTATCTGATGAATGTAAACCACATTTATCAGAGTATGTGTATAGCAACAATAACTCTATAGCGGTTGACCGAGCACTGCAGCTAGTTTTCATTCACTAGAATACAATCAAATGGCTTTCCCCACACATTTTGTATCTCTCACCTCTTTTTTTTCAGGTGCAGAAGCAGCTTAGATGGAAATGATAGCGTCAGCATAGGTTATACCAGGAAGACTCTAATGCTACGTCATTCATTCAAAATAATAGGTCTGGCCAATCACCCTGGAGTATATAACCACTGAATTATCTTGCTGTGTTCGAAATTGCCCCATATACCCTCATTCACTATTCCCTACATTACTCCACTAATATAGTCCACTTGAAGGAGTGAATGAAAACAAGTGAGTGAATTTGGACACTGAGTGTGCCAGAAGGGCTGCCGCTTGTCAGCCGGACTGCTTGCATATTTTCTGCTTGCTATTTAATAATTATTTTAAACGTAGAAAACTGGCCGCTCCAATAGTAATGAAAAGATGTATCTTGAACTCTGCCATGGAAACTAGTATTATAAACTGTAAACAATTTAATAATCAATTAAAAAGGAACATCTCGGTTACGTATGTAACCCTCGTTCCCTGAGGAGGGAACGGAGACGTAACGTCAGTGACTGACGAATGGGGGTTTCGCTTAGAAGCCAATCATCTTCGAGATCTTAGAAATTGCCCAATGGCAGTGCCAATGCCATGGGCATGCAGAATTTGCATGCGTAACTCCGCCCCATCGCGTGGGTATACAAGGAAGTACGCTGGCAACATCACATTATGTTTACCTGCTGAGGAGTCAAGACTGAACTCTCGGCCATTCCAGCGGTACAGCGGATGTGGCAGAGGGACGTTACGTCTCTGTTCCCTCCTCAGGGAACGAGGATTACATATGTAACCGAGACATTCCCTTTCATTCAGTCACTCCGAGTAATGTCAGTGACTGACGACTGGGGGTCCCAATGTACAATGGGAAGCATATTCTAGGTGGAAAATGTGCCAAAATGCCTACCCGTAGGGAGGACTTAGGGAATACACATATGATCCGCTAAGGGCTGCATATGGAGAACTCTGGGGTACCAGCCGAAAGGGGGATTTTTAACCCCAGGATGGCAAGGGCTTGCCAAGGGAAAGACACCTGCTCAAGGAGGCTTATGGTGGAAATACACGTGTGGGGGGGTCGCCCAGAGGGGAACCATGCACACGGAGGCACCTGGTCTGACACGAGGGTCTGGGATCGAGAGGGCAGACTTACTGGTGTCGGCGTTGACAGTGCTGGAGGAAAGCACATCTGAGGAATAATCGCACGTATCCAGTCCGTGGAGTGGAATGGCGAGCAAGCAAAGACACCTGAGCCTAGTCCATTACCGGCCACTAGTGGAGGCGAGTACATAGTTGGACACAGGCTCCACTCGGAGATTGTAGAATCTTGCAAATAATGTTAGGTGTCGCCCAGCCTGCAGCTCTGTAAATGTCTGTCAGCGAAGCGCCATGCGCTAAAGCCCAAGAGGAGGCAACTCTCCAGGTGGAGTGAGCCCTAACCCCAAGGGGGCATGGACGCCCCAGCGTCTGGTAAGCCAAAACAATGGCATCCACTATCCAGTGAGACAACCTTTGCTTTGAGAGAGCCTTTCCCTTCAGCTTCCCACCATAACAGACAAAGAGCTGGTCTGAGGTCCTGAAACACTGCGTCCTGTCTACGTAAGCGCGGAGAGCGCATACTGGACAGAGCAGTGCCAAGTCTGGGTCTGCCTCCTCCAAAGGCAGCTCTTGCAGGTTCACCACCTGATCTCTGAACGGAGTGTTGGGAACCTCTTGCACATATCCAGGCCGGGGTCTCAGGATCACGTTAGAATTGTCCCCTACCCTCTTGATGGAGGCCAAAGTGGTCAGGAGAGCTGTCTTCATTGACAGGAACTTAAGATCTACTGACCGCAAAGGCTCAAAGGGAGCCCTCTGCAGAGCATCTAAAACTACTGTGAGGTCCCAAGAGGCATGAGGGGAGGGCGAGGAGGATTTAGTCTCCTGGCTCCCCTCAGGAACCTGATGACCAGGTCGTGCTGACTTACCTGTTTGTTCTCCAAGAGGTTGTGGTAGGCTGATATAGCGGCCACATAAACCTTGAGGGTGGAAGGAGACAGCCTTCGATCCAACCCTTCCTGGAGGAACGAGAGCATGGACCCGATCGGGCATTTCCAGGGGTCTTCTTGGCGAGAAGAACACCATGTGACAAAGAGGTTCCACTTCAACGCATAGGCGTGTCGTGTAGACTCTGCCCTAGCGGAAGTGAAGGTAGCCACCACCGGAGTAGGGTACTCAAACCTGCCACGTCCCATCCAGGAGCCACACGTGGAGGTTCTAAAGATCGGGATGCTGGTGCCAAGGGGTGCCCCGTCTCTGAGAGAAAAGGTCCCTCCTCAGAGGAATCGGCCAGGGAGGGGCTGTCGCAAGGAGTAGGAGTTCTGAGAACCAGGTCCGGCCGTGCCAGTATGGGGCGACCAAAATTACTTGCTCCTTGTCCTCCCTGATCTTGCACAGAAGCTGTGTGAGAAGGCTCACTGGGGGAAACGCATACTTGCGTAGGCCCCACGGCCAGCTGTGCACCAGTGCATCCATGCCGAGCATGAACAGGCTGCAGTGGGAAGGCAAATAGATCTATCTGTGCGTCGCGGAACTGTTCCCAATCAGCTGGACCGTCTGGGGATGGAGTCTCCATTCTCAAGGAAGTGGCTGAGACCGTAAGAGCTCGTCGGCTGCACGGTTCAGTTCTCCCGGGATATGGACAGCCTGAAGGGACCTCAGATGCTTCTGACTCCATAATACGAGATGGTGGGCGAGTTGAGACATACGGCGGGAGCCCAGACCACCCTGGTGGTTGATGTACGCTACAGTGGCCGTGTTGTCTGACCGGACTAGTACATGTTGACCCTCCAGCAACGCTCGGAAGCGGTGCAGGGCAAACCGTACTGCCAGCAACTCGAGGCAATTGACATGCAGGAGGCGCTGGGGTCCTGTCCAGGAGCCCGCGGCAGCATGTCCATTGCACATGGCACCCCAGCCCGTTGTGGAGGCATCTGTTGACACAACAACATGCCTGGAAACTCGTTCTAAGGGTACAACTCCCCGTAGAAAGCTGAGGTTCGACCACGGGGTGAGAGTCTGGAGGCAGGCTCGAGTCACTGGGACCCAGAGCGTGCCCGACCACCATGCCCATCTCGGGACTCAATCGCGAAGCCAGTGCTGAAGCGGTCTCATATGAAGCAATCCGAGCGGCGTTACCACGGCTGCAGATGCCATATGCCCCAGGAGCCTCTGAAATAACTTCAGTGGAACCGCACTCTTTCTCTCGATTTGACAGAGGCAAGTCAGCAGCTCGCTGGTAAGCTGCGCGCACATGGCAACCGAGTCGATATCCATACAGAGAAAAGAGATCCTCTGCAAAGGGCAGAGTTTGCTCTTCTCCCAGTTGACCCGAAGGCCCAGACGGGCTAAGTGCTGGAGCACTAGGTCTCTGTGGTCGCACACCTGCTCTCGAGAGGGACTCAGTATGAGCCAGTCGTTGAGGTAGTTCAGGATGCGAACCCCGTGCTGCCTGAGTGGCTCAAGGGCTGCCTCGACAATCATCGTAAAGACGCGAGGGGACAGAGCTAGCCCGAATGGGAGGACCACGTACTGATATGCCCGCCCCTCAAAAGCAAACCGTAGGAACGGTCTGTGTCGAGGTAGGAAGGAGACATGGAAGTAGGCTTCCTTCAGGTCGATCGCTGCAACCCAATCGGCTGGACGAACACATTCGAAAAGGCGTTTCGCTGTCAACATCCTGAACGTAAACCTGTGAAGGGATCGGTTCAGGACGCTCAGATCCAGGATTGGTCGTAACCCACCGGTTTTCTTGGGTACAATGAAGTAGGGGCTGTAGAAGCCAGACTTCATTTCGGGGGGTCATTTTTGACCCGAAGGTCCTGAGTGTGACTTTTTTTTTTTTTTACGACCACTTAGACTTTTCAAATCCTGTCCCCAATGTTTTTGGGTGTTCATATACCAAGTACCAATAAAGTCACCAAGTTTCGGACCATTCCGATGAAGCTATGATTTTTTTTTTTTTTTTCATGATAAAACGCAAGATCCACTATAGTGGTAAAAATGTACTATTGCGTGATAAAAATGCCCAATGTGTCCCCGGATGGCACCGATCTCATTTAAAAAATTGCTTTCATGAGGCCTAGGCTTGACTCTAAAATGAAATACAGCTTTAATAAAAAATAAATAAATAAATAAATAAAAATAAAATAAAAATAAAAATGAAAAATAAAACATAAATAAATAAATAAATAAAATTAAAAAAAAAAAAAAAATATATATATATATATATATATATATATATATATATATATACATTTTTTATTATATTCAAAGGGAAGAAATTTTTTTAATAATTATTGCATAAATATTAATTAAAAATCACAAAATTATCTCGAAACACCAAAAAAGAAAAGAAAAAATATTATTGAGCAAAAATATATTTAATTGATTTTATTCAAATCTTTTTTATCTTAATCCCGCCCTCCGGGTAATTTTTGACCCGAAGGTCCTGAGTGTGACCCATAAATGAAGAACCCCAGAGGGTTAACACAGCCTCTGCAGACACTTCAGGGTCATGCGTTGGTCATGTCTGGGCGCAGGTCCACCATCTGATCTGGATACGGCCCGGATCCGGCTGACTGCAGTAAACCTCGGGATAAAACAGAGAGACTAACATTAGAGTAGATGCCATTCTTCTGATGATGTAACCGGTACACCAGGTGTTATGGGAAGTTTTCCTGGTTCCGGCTGACCTAGTTAATGCAGCCTAACAATCATTTAATTGAAAAAAGTGTTTTATGTGCATGCCATAGTAAAGGGATGTGTTTTTAGTCTAGATTTAAACTGACAGAGTGTGTCTGCTTCCCGAACAATGCTAGGAAGACTGTTCCAGAGTTTAGGTGCTAAATAGGAAAAGGATCGACCGCCTGCAGTTGATTTCGATATTCTTGGTATTATCAGCCGGCCAGAATTTTGAGACCGCAGTAGACGTGATCGAGTATATGTTAAGAGCGCGCTCAAATACTGGGGAGCTAAACCATTTAGTGTTTTGTAAATAATAAGCAAGATTTTAAAATGTATGCAATGTTTAATAGGGACCCAGTGCAGTGTTGACAAAACCGGGCTAATATGGTCATACTTCTTGGTTCTAGTAAGAACTCGAGCTGCTGCGTTTTTGAGCAGCTGGAGTTTGTTTATTAAGCGAGCAGGGCAAGCACCCAGGAGCATTACAATAATCTAGCCTTGAGGTCATGAACACATGAACTAACTGTTCAGCATTTTGCATTGAGAGCATGTGCTGTAATTTAGATATATTTTTAAGATGGTAGAATGCAGTTTTACAGATGCTAGAAGTGTTAGACAGTATTCTAGGTTACTACTTGTGGAGCCTTTTTTGTCCAATAATTAAAAATTAATTTTTTTCTGAATTTAGTTGCAGGAAATTACTGCTCATCCAATGTTTTATATTAGCTATGCATTCCGTTAATCTTGTGAATAGGTAAGTTTCGTCAGGGCGTGAAGAAATATAGAGCTGAGTATCATCAGCATAACAATGAAAGCTAACGCCATGCTTTTCAATGATATCTCCCAGTGGTAGCATGTACAGGGAGAAAAGCAACGGTCCTAGTACTGAGCCCTGCGGTACTCCATACTGAACTTGTGAAGGGTGTGACATCGCTTCATTTACTGCTACAAACTGATAACGGTCAGATAGGTATGATTTAAACCATGCCAATGGCATTCCACTAATGCCTACATAATTTTCGAGTCTATTCAAAAGAATGTTGTGGTCGATAGTATCAAATGCAGTGCTAAGATCAAGTAACACTAAAAGCAAGATACAACCACGATCAGATGATAAGAGTAAATAGTTTGTAACTCTGATGAGAGCAGTCTCAGTACTATGATACAGTCTAAATCCTGACTGGAAATCCTCACAGATACCATTTCTTTCTAAAAAGGAGCATAATTGTTAAGACACTGCCTTTTCAAGTATTTTTGACAGAAAGGATAGATTTGAGATTGGCCTGTAATTGACTAATTGTGTAGGATCCAAGGTTATTTTCGTAAACGAAAAACTGAATTTAGTGGACTAAAACTATTGGTCAAATTTTGTAAACTTAAATAAAATTATAAAATCATAATAAATAAAAAAAACTAAAACTAAATTAAACTAACAACTCTTACTGAAAAACTAACTGAAATAAAATAATAATTAGCAAAAATAAATATTTGTTTTCGTAATTAATAAGCTCTCTTTGCTGTGACGGAGAATCTGACCTGTGGCGTTTGAGGGAGTGTCTGTATATATCGCTACTGCGTGTGAAGTGAGTTGAGGAGATAACCGCTGTCCTGTGACGCGACGCGTGCAGTGAACACACCACTAGTCCTAAACAAAGAATGCGTTCGTGGCAGTGAAATGGGAAATGACACAAGGTAATGAGACGCACGTTGAACTCCTTTTAGAGTGCCGTTTCATACGCGACACGATACGCAGGTGCAACAACTATAGTAGCAAGTGCTACTGTGTGTTTGAGATTTCATGTTTGCATAATATTGACAGACTCAAAGGTGTTATCATTGTTTTTACAGATCATTTACTACTAATATTATTATCCATGTGGAGACATTTCCCCACAGAGTAGGGAATACCAGGACACACACACACACACACACACACACACACACACACACGCATGTTGGTGCAACTACATTATGAGGACATTCCATAGGTGTAATGGTTTTTATACTGTACAAACTGTACAGTCTATTCCCCTACAATAACCCTACCCATCACAGAAAACATTCTGTATTTTTACATTTTTAATAAAACGTTGTTTAGTATGTTTTTAAAGCTATTTGAAATATGAGAACATATGAACACACATACATAGCATATACACTTCATTATTTAATCACACTGTCTTCACAACAGTTTGTGTTGGCTGTAGTCAGATTACTTTAGCTGTGGTCACACTGCTAGCCTAGATTATACTACTGAAGAAATTAAAATAAGCTTTTAATTGTTTAACAATATTTAATCTTTAATATGAATGAGTTTGTCTGTAATTTATCATTTTTACTTGTTTAACTTTTATATTTTTATGTTGCATTTATTTGGTTCTTTGTTCAATCTCAGACCATTGTTTGTCATATTGTTCTTATTTTTGACTCACTTTTTTGCTTAAAAGGTGAAGACCCAACTCTATGCATGTTTTGTAAGATTCCCCTCTCCGTTACACATGTTTTGTTGGACTGTCCTGGGTTAAAACAATAATGCTCTTTTATCAAGTTATTTCACTTAAGGACTTATTTAGTAAGATTATGCATGAAAAGGATTTTGATTTTTTTTTTATCATAAGTTGATTTAAAAAATCTTAAATAATGTGACTTGTGTTTGTTTGCTTGGCTTTATTGTATTTATATGATATTTGTATTTTTGTAATACAATTTTTGCCATGAATATAGCCTTAGATCCTGACATGGCATTAAATAAAACAATCTGTATTCCATTATTTTATTTTTATTATTAAGATTAAACTTTGCTGAAATTAAAAATCTTGATTTGGTCTCTACACTTCGTTCTGGTAACTCTGCTAAACTATAATTACTAAAACTGAAACAAAATATATAAAAACTAAATAGAAATGTGTTTACAAAATAAAAACTAAACTAAAACTAGCAAAACAATTTATAAAACTAACTAAACATATAGCTTCAAGCAGCAATACTGGGGCCAAGCGCAAATAAGAAGACAAATAAGAAGCCAAAATGGCTGGGAGTGTCAGATCAACTTCAGCAATGAGCAATTAAACACATTTTAAGATGATTTTAGACAAAAAGGCTGAAAAATGCATTGTAGTCTATGGGAATTTCATGTTTTGTTCTATTATAGCGCCACCAAGAGGCACAATCCTACAATTTTTTTGTATGTGTCCTCGGAGTGAGCCCATACATGTGTGTGTCAATTTTGGTGAAAATTTCTAATTTCGTTTTGGAGTAATAGCCATTTATATGAAAAAGAAACATGTAAAAAATGACTGACACCTGACTTTGATTGGATTTTACTACCCCTTACTATCAATATTTTGACATTTGGGCATTAATGTTTAGCTATCGACGCTGTTTCAAAGCTTCTCAGGCTCCTTCAGGGCATCATGGTGATGACCCATACCAAGTTTCGTAACATTCCGTTCATGCGTTCATAAAATAAAGTGTTTTAACACATAATTCAAAATGGCCGACAGCCAAAATGGCCGATATGGTAAAATTGGATATCAGACGATTCGGCATATTGTCCTGAATCTAACGAGACTCTCATTTTATTTTATCGCCATTTTTTGTATCTCCGGACCAGTAGGTGGTGCTGCACCGAAAAACTGTATGTTACCTCAGGTCATGCTTGTGATGACATGTACCAGTTTGGTTTGAATACAATAAAGCGTTGCAGAGGAAAAATTGGAGCAACGGCCTAGGAGGAGCAGTTAATTAAAAATAGCAGGAAAATTCTAATGATGTAAAATGACGTTGAATTGTCTTGAGCCAATGAATCAGAAGAAAAAATAATTATGGTTTCTTATGGTTCAAAAGTTATTAGCATAAACATGAGTGACACTTTGGACAGGTGGTGGCACTAGAGGGATTGTTTTAGAGACTCCAAAATTGGTGTGGTTAATGTTAAGCCAGACCTCTATCTGTGTGCCAAATTTCATAACTTTCCCGCAAACGGTTCTATGCACTGCCATAGACTTCAATGGCGGAAAAATAATAATAAGAAGAAATCTAATGGTTTCAATAGGTGCCTACCTTCAGTGCTTGGCCCCTAATAAACTGAAATTTGTAGCAAAATTGAAAACGATAATAAAATAAAAACTAATTTAAAAATGCAAACCTATAATAACCTTGGTAGGATCAAGTTGCATTTTTTTAATAAGTAGTTTAATAATAGCCAACTTAAAAGTTTTCGTGTCATATCCTAAAGACAAAGATGAATTAATGATATTAAGAAGAGGATCTATGACCTCTGGTAGCATCTCTTTTAATAGTCTAGTTGATATACTAGGCAAGCATACATGTTTTGAGGATTTAACGAGTTTAGCCAATTCATCTTCTCCTATAGCAGTGAATGAGTATGTAATTTTTCCTCAGTGACACTATAATGCTCTGTCTGATGTGATACCATAGTAGACGGCTGCATGGTTAAAATGTTCTTCCTAATATTATCAATCTTACATGTAAAGAAGTTCATAAAGTCATTACTACTGTGCTGTTTACAAACATCAGAAGTTGAAGCTTTATTTGTGGTTAATTTAGCTACTGTATTGAATAAATGTTTGTTTTCTTGTAAGAGAGTCGAGAAATAAGCAGATCTAGCAGTTTTTATGGCCCGCTCTGTATGCGATCTTTCCACGAATTACGAAAAACCTCTAGTTTTGTTTTCTTTCAGCTGCGCTCCATTTTTCTGACTGCTGTTTTAAGGGCCAGAGTGTGCTCGTTGTACCACTGTGTTGGACTTTTTTCTTTAATCTTAAGCGCAGGGGAGCAACTGTGTCTAAAGTGCTGGAAAAGAGAGAGTCAATAGTTTCTGTTGTAACATTGGGTTCCTCTAGGCTATCTGGGATGCTGAGGAGATGAAACTGATGAGGAAGATTATTTAAAAAGCAATATGCAGAACTCAGCCAATGAACAAGCGCTGAACCATTTTGATCTTGATTGAGTGTGTTCTACGCTAATGTTAAACGCCTCTGATTGGCCATTGCATTCATGCTTTCAACAGACATGTCCGTAATCGGCTATGCCCATCACTGCAAAACACGTTTTAAATACAAACCTTCGACGCTCTTCAGAGAGTAAAAATGTCTCAGGTTACATATGTAACCTTGGTTCCCTGAGAGTGAACGAGATGCTGCATCAAGCGCTGCGGGAACGCCTCTGCTTGTTTGCGTCATGAAGCACTAGTGAAATCAGTCCAATGGCGTGATGGGACGTCATAGGCGGGTGACGTCATTGACCAGGAAACTATAAAGCACCCCTGAACCAGACAATGTCAGCTTCTGATAGGTTGAACAAGTCGGTCACAGGCATGCCGGGAGTATGGCAAAGCGACGCAGCATCTCATTCCTTCTCAGGGAAACATGTTACATACGTAACCTGAGACGTTCCCTTTCAAGGGAATTCGCGCTGCGTCAAGCGCTGCGGGAACCCAATACCCAAGCCACCATAATACCAAGTGCATGTATGTGTGAAATTGTAGCGCACAATATGTTCCAAGCACTCGAGACCCTGGAGTAGAGGCTACATCCAGGTTATAAACTCTCACAAAGGTGTGCGGTGAGGACCAGCCTGCCGCATCACATACTTCCTGAAGAGAAACTCCTGATAGCAAAGCTGTAGAAGCAGCCAAACTCTGAGTAGAGTGGGCTCGGACCCTTAAAGGTGAGGGCTGACCGGCCGACTCATAAGCAATTGAAATAGCCTCGACTTTCCACTTGCTTAGCGTCTGTTTAGATGCTGGCTTTCCCTTGCTCTGGGACTCAAAACATACAAACAACTGATCAGTCTTACGCCACAGGGCAGCTCTGAAGACATAAGCATCTAGTGCCCTCACTGGACAGAGCAGATTTAATTTCTCCTGCTCTGGGTTATGAAACGGAGGCAGAGAAAAGGCCTGCAGCATTATGGGGCCCACCACATATCCTTCTTTGGGAAACCTCTTTAGAGACGAGATGGCCTGAAGAAACAATGTTTTTAAAGTAAGAAACGTCTCTGGCACCTCTTCAATAGGTTAAAAGGGAGCCAAAGCAAGGGGTCTTCTAACACCACGGCCAGATCCCAAGTCGGCACCCTCAAGCGCACCGCAGGCCTAAGCCTCAGAGTACCACGGAGGAAGCGAGTTACCCACGGGTGTCTACCCACTGATGCACCCTCTAGAGGAATGTGGTAAGTAGAAATGGCCGCCACATACGTATACCTTCAAGGTAGAAGGGGATAACCCCGAAGAGAATTTATCCTGAAGAAACTCTAGTACTGAACCAACCGCACAGTTAACTGCATTCAACAAACGGCTTGTGCACCATGAGACAAAAACTCTCCGTTTAAGGGCATAAAGCCTCCTCGTAGAAGGAGCTCTGGAGTGCAGCATGGTCTCAACTACCTCAGTAGAAAGACCTGAATCTATGAGCCGGGCCCCCTCAGAAGCCAGGCCAACAGTTTCCACAGCTCCGGCGTGGGTGCAGAATTGACCCCATTGCCTGGGAGAGAAGGTCCCTCCTGACCGGAATGTCCCATGGAGGGCCCTCGAGGAGAGATACAATGTCTGACAGCCATACTTGGCCCGGCCAGAACGGGGCTATTAACAGCAGACAGACCCATCCCGACGTACTCTCTCCAGAACTCCTGGTAGTAGCGCCACAGGGGGAAAGGCGTACAGACACGTCTGCACCATGGAATCCAACCCCAGAGGGGCTGGATGTGCGAGGGAATAAAACAGTGGACAGTGCGTGGTCTCTCGAGATGCGAACAGATCCACCTGAGCTTGCCCGAAGCGATTCCAGAGGAGCTCCACCACCTCGGGGTGGAGTCTCCATTCCCCGGGCACCACTCCCTGCTTCAACAGGAAGTCTGCCCTCTTGTTCAGACGCCCTGGGATATATATTGCTCGAACTGACAATAACTTCCCCTGAGCCCATATCAGGACTCGATGTACCAATTTCCATAATCGGCGTGAGCGCAACCCCCCTGGCGATTTATGTAGGAGACCACCGTCGTGTTGTTCATGGGAACCAACACTTGATGGCCCCTGAGGTCTGGGAGAAAGTGCCTGAGTGCCAGGAACATGGCTCCACAGACCCCGGGCCAAGCGACCACTCATGATCGCCCCCCAGCCAGTGAGGGATGCATCTGTCGTTAGTGTTAAGCGATGACAAGGAGCTCCCAACACCGGTCCCTGGGACAGAAACCAAGGATCCTTCCGCATATCCAAGCCACGAAGGCATCACCATGTGACTGTCAAGTGTTTTGTTTAACTGTGCGCTTTTCCACACTTGAAGATGATAAGTCTCACTCTTTGAAGATTTTTAACTGGATTTCACTCAATGATTAGGCCTTGTGAATTTCTCCATCCATTTATTTAGGTGAAAAACCTTTAAAAATACAAACATGCAGACAGTGTAAATCACCAGAAAACTCAAGCCAACAGTACATTTCACATAGGACTGAGTTGTTAAATATTGCATTATTGAAATTAAAGCTGATCGATATTTCACAGCTCAACAATACGTCACATTCAGTATCATTAATTTCACATTTAAAGTACAGAACAAATACATTTTAATAGCCTTTACACATTTGTATAGTTTAATTGACTATAATGACTATAAAATAACATGCATTTAACCATCTTTCCCAATGAATTGCTATTTTAATAAATTAAACAATCTACACTTAAATTTTAATAGTCAAATCATTTAAGTTATTTATATTTATATATTATTTATATTTATCAAACGGATTAAGCAATAATTCATAGACTTTAAACTACCACCCAAATCATGATTGACCAACTTTAAACCAGGTAAATTAAGCAATCGTAAGTAAATCAAACTCAAATAAAGTAAATATTATCAAACCCTAACCGTTAACCAAAGTATAACCATATACAAAGATGCGTTTTAACACACTACACAAACACCTTGTGAATTAATACACTGCTCAAATCAATGACGCGAGTTACAGAGCGTCATCTAATATTACGTTCATTCACTCGGGAAGCAGTAACAATAGCAGAGCTTCAGAGCTTACCGGCTGTCACTTCAAAGTCCTTTAGTGAGTACCCGCTCCCGCACAGTGTTTGAACTAAACAGACTTCAATACTCCAGCTTTAAATGCTCAATTGTCTTTGGGTCAGCGCTGCTGTCTGCTGTAGCGTCAGCTCCCGGTGCATACCAACAATGGCGAAGCGCGTTGCCTTATCCGACCCGGGCACGCTCAACAGATTGCGGATCAGTTTCACCTGGTGCTAATGAGGGAAGGCGGGGTGACGGGCGGTTTGCCGCAACACCTCCCACTCGATCTTTCATAGTTCCCTTGGAAGATCGCACAACTTGGCACCCTTGCCGTTTTGTAGCCTTTACTCTTTCTTCATCTGCTCTTCAATCGAGAGAAGAACAACTAGGCGTCTGACATCTCTATGCAGCACAGTACCTTGACAGACCCTCTTCCTTTCACAGGATTCAGATTCTTTGACCGTTGAATTTGGGACAGGAACACAGTGGTTTGGAGACACTCGAACATGTACGTCCCTTACGATGCCCCTTGAATCAGAGTTTACACTGATGACCCTTCCGAGCTTAAACTGCCCCCTTAGTGCATTTTGATCGCATAGCCACACGAGGTCTCCAACTGCGACGTTCCTCTCTGCCAGTATGCCACTTGTTCCTCACGAACAGGTTTGGACCAGCCAGTTGGCTCCATGATCTCCAAAAGCAATTGACTTGGGTTTGTATCTCTCGCAGCCTTTTATAGGGGTAGCTATGATCATGCAAAACCGATTTCCCCTTGGAGAGAATCCCTTGATTTTGAGCCACCACTGGCCTAGCTTCACTTTGGTTATGGCTTCTAGGATCGACTTTACCCAAGCGGGCGCTAGATGAGTCCTCATGGTCTTTGAATCCCACACCACCCCTAGAAAGGTGGTACTCTGAAGTGGAGATAACACATTTTTCTTTGCGTTTAACCTTAGCCCCAACATTCTCTTGTGAGCAAGGACAGAATCTCGATGCTGAGCCGCCAGTTGTCTTGACTGTGCCAGAATGAGCCAATCGTCTATAGAGGAACGCGAGCCGAAGCACTCTCCTCAATGAGCGCTCGGCGGGACCGGAGAGTTTTCATTGCCAACTTTTCACAATGCTCACAACCATCCCTCTCAAGGGCTTCCTGAGCGTGCTCCAGTCCTAAACACATAACACAGAGCAAGTGCGTGTCCCCACCCATAATATAACGAGGGCAAAGAGGCACACACTGTCTGAATTGCTGATTCATCTTTTTTTGAGAGAGAGAGACACACACACATTTTCAGACAAACGATTTCAACACAGAGCGCTTGTGAAGACATAGAAGCTAAAATTGTGGTGCGAAGCTGCTGATGTGGTTGGTCCGAAGGCAGTATTGATGGCAGCAACAGTAGCTTGGCCTCTTCCAGTATACACTCAAAAAAAAAAAACTCATTGGACAAATTCAATTTAATTGAGGGCAGGTTTTCCATCCAATAAATATGTGTAGCCCCAACTCATAAAAAAACTAATTAATGCAATGAAATGTAATGTAATTGAGTTGGTCCAACTCAATTTGAACCAATTTAATTGAGTTGGTCCAACTCAATTTGGACCAACTTAATTGAGTTGGTCCAACTCAGTTTGAACCAATTTAATTGAGTTGGTCCAAGTTTGAACCAATTTAATTGAGTTGGTCCAACTCAGTTTGAACAAACTTAATTGGGTTGGTCCAACTCAATTTTAACCAATTTAATTGAGCTGGTCCAACTCAATTTGGACCAACTTAATTGAGTTGGTCCAACTCAGCTTGAACCAATTTAATTGAGTTGGTCCAAGTTTGAACCAATTTAATTGAGTTGGTCCAACTCAGTTTGAACAAACTTAATTGGATTAGTCCAACTCAATTTGAACCAATTTAATTGAGTTGGTCCAACTCAGTTTGAACCAATTTAATTGAGTTGGTCCAACTCAGTTTGAACAAACTTAATTGGGTTGGTCCAACTCAATTTGATCAAATACTTAAAATTAAAAATACACTTATCAAATGATTTAATGCTTGTCAAACTTGAATTAAAACATTTAATTGGAAAATCAAATATTATGAAGAAATCCTTCTTTGTACCCCACATACACAGGACAAATCTTGACTGAAATATTTTTATTTAAAACTCAAACAGGTTCCCAGCAAACACAAAACGTTTTTACAACGTTTCACAACGTTGTTTTTTGGTTGCAATTAGGTAATGTTGCAGTGCAACGTTTTAAAAACGTTTAAGAAACCACACCTAAAATAAAAAAAATAATGTAACCAAAATAAAACGTTTTAGAAACGTTGTGAAAATACCAACCAGGTATGTTTTCTTTAGGTAGTCAAAAAAACGTAAATATCACGTTTGTCTACTACGAAAACAAAACCAGACCAAAATGCAACTTTGGCGAGACGTTTTATTTAGGTGTTAAAATAACGTAGTCTGCACGTTGAAATAGGTTCTAAAAGAAACGTCACGACAGTATTAATACCATGCCAAATCTCCAATGGTACGTTCTGTTTGTGTATAAAATAGCCTATAACAGTATAACATTTGAACATTAAAGCGATTCTTCATTGAGCCAGTAGGCTATAGCAGACGAGACCGCATAGGCAGCTGATCATCAAGCATCAGAAGGACTGAAGGTGATATGTGAATGCTTACTCTCAGTTGTCTCTTCTCATTTAATAGCCTATAAATTTTCTGATAACATTTTTTACGCTAATCATCACTGAACATGTCACACACACTTTTGGAAAAATGTTAATGTCCTTGCAATTGCATGCCCTTTATTTTTCATTTTAAGAGCAGAAATATGTACAATACCTGAACACAATATTGGGTTTGAAAAATAAGAAAGCTACAAAGTGTGTCTCAATCTGTAAACATTTTAACATGTTTATTCAACTTGTAAATTTGTCGCTGTTTATGTATGTATTTTATGTTTGTTTATCTGCTTTACTCGTTTAGTTACAGACAGAAACACAGGGGTCGCCTCGACACCCGGACAGTGCCCGTCCGAGTGAACAAAGTAAGTTGTTATTTTTTAGTGTAGCAAAACGCTAGCTATCAGAGGCCATGTGAATCAAAATCACTAATGCTAATAATGATTTTTTTGAGCGCTTATAACTTTCTGTTTTGAAACGGAACTGTCCAATTCAGCAGAACAACCATGCCCATCATACAAACAGTTCATGGAGTACAGAAGCTCGAAGTCAAAAGAACGGCAGTCTTTTAACTATGGGCCAAAAGGAAGATCTAAGCCTAAAGAAAGAAAACACGTCCAGGTACGTTGTACTGACCGTCCTATACAATTTTGCAATGCTCTATATGTATTGTATTGTGTGTATGTGTATATTTATTTTACCTATGTATACATTAATTATATATCTTTGTTATTTTACTAGATAAATGTAGGGTTGATGGTGCCACATGAAACTAATAGAGCTGATTTAAAACCTCTAAGAGGGAAAACACTCCCGTTATTTACAGACCCGGAGGTAGCAGCACCTGATCTACTGAAACAAGCTGTTCAGAAAATGAGAACATTTAACAAGGACATGCACGAAGGACCTTACATCCTTTTGTATCCAGACTGCTCAGAGGTGGTCCATGTGCCTGGGTCAGAAAGGCCATTCAAATTGGCAGACTATAA